>CM053789.1:97886049-98171049 GCA_028749045.1 Cupressus sempervirens | reverse complement strand
TTGTAAGTAGTAGTACATTATAGGATATGGATAATGAGTAAATAATCAGTGATTTAAAATACCTAACTATAATACTTCTAGCTGGTTAAAGTTGTGAAAGGATATAAAGAAAGATTTTTATTGGAATAGTCCTGCTATAATAACTTGGGATCAAAATGGGATGCAAAATGTAATGAGCTATAGTCATTACCTAGGGCAATTATAAACACACTTCACAAAAAAACTATGGAATCCATTATAGCAACATCGATGCAAGAATTGCATTACATCAATTTGCATACGTAATGTCTCATCTTGAGGATAGGATGCGAATCTGATATGATAACATCACCTAGCTAGTATGGTCAATTAATGTCAGGAAGTAAAATTGGCACCTTGTGGATAACTATAGTGCATGGTATCTAATGAAAACATTTTTTTTTCACCAATTAAATTGATTGTCTTTAAAATTGATGATCAAATTAGTATCTCCTAATATCCTTGAGGAAACTTGAATTGTTATCCAGACACTCCACAGTTAGATGGAATGTTCATAACAAGAATAGATCATACATATTATTGTTAGTTCACCTTTCAAAAATAAAAATTGTAAGTCATGTTTGTTAAATTTAGGGCATGATAATTAGGTAGGATTTAATGAATCTGCCCACTTTTCCATTTGGTTCCTCTAGAAACTTCTTCTACAATCTTCCTTCAATTCACCTTGAAATGGTTTACCTTGAATTCTGTGCCACCATCTCATCATAGTTATCTTCCACACACTTCACCTAATTAAAGAAAATAAAATAGTAATCTTAGATTCATAAAATCTATGATTTAACATAAATAATGGCACTCAACATCAATATGTTGTCACTTGACTTCTATATTGTTCTTTCACTTGACCAACACTAGTTTACTTGGCAATCACTAGAGTTTATTAATGCTCAACATCAGCTAAACTTTACTTAGCATATACTAACAATTAGTTAGCTTACACTGACTTCTCGAAAAAGATTATTTTTCACTCATCTTCCACTGATTTTTTGTTGGCTTGCATTGACTGCTTAGAAAGGCTTGGCAGATATATTTCATACTTAATCTTCTTCTAGTCTTAACTTGAGTAATCTTTAATTATTTAACTTTAAGTAGATAAATAATAAACTATAGTATCAATGTCTTACCTAGTTTTAGTGATTCTTTTATGTACCAAATAACTCAACCTTTCTCTAGGTGTTATTTTTATCTCCTCTTCTCAAATCCTCTTCATCAATCAACTAAATGGTAGCTTTTAGACCAAAATAAAATTGTCTCACTAGTAGGTAGCAGGTTCGACATCATTAGAAAAATAATAATTTTACTATTATAGGTTCTTTACTTCAAAAAAATCTCATTTCAAAAATTTAGGTAGATCTAGTGTGTGTGTGTGTGTATTTGTTGGTCTCAGTTGTTGTATCCTGGCCACAAGATGTATACGAGACTCGATCAAAGGGTTGTTTTATTTGTATGCATCTTGAGGGTCCCTCTAGTTCTATTAGATATATGTATATTTTGATGCATTTATATATTTGAGACTTTGTTCTATATATTTTTTTCTATTCTAGAGACTTACATGTATTTTAGTACCTGGATTACATGCATTTCACTATTTAGTACATTAGTACCTAGACTATACGTGTTTCACTATTTACATTTTATGTACACATATTTATTCGAGACTTACATGTATTTGTTGTCTACACAGTCTGTATACATCATATTAGATCTAGATGTTCATTCTTGAGATGTACATGTATATTTTGTATTTTAGTAGATTACAAAGATTTATATAAGCTTACATTTTGATCTTTATAACATGTATGTCAATTTTGTAAATTATACATGTTTAAAAGAAATATATAATTATAATAATTAAATTTATGTAATTTGTAAATGAACCAAATTATGGCAGGAGGGGAGGAGGAGGGGAAGAGAAAGAAAGGGCAAGGGGGATAGAGAGAGAGGGAGAGGGAAATAGAAGGGAAGAGAGAGCTCACATAAATAAATATTTTTTAGTAGATTACAAAGATTTATGTGAGCTTACATTTTAATCTTTATAACATTTATGTTAATTTTGTAAATGCATGTTTAAAAGATATATATATATATATATATATATTAGATTTATGTATTTATTTCTAACAAATTATTGGAAAAAATAAATAAATTAGTATACTTGACGAAAATATAAATTAATTTGTGAATATAATAAACATATATTTTATTAATTTGAAATTTATTTTGAATTTAAATATAATTTTTAAAATCCTTGAAATTATGGTCCTCATGTATATCTAGAGCAATAATTAACAAAAAATAAATGTCTATATTTAAAGGTCCTAAAATTTTATTTAAATTAGATTACACTATCTCAAGGCTTGGTTTAGCCATGATGTTCACTTATAACATGTAATATCTTCTCATAATTTTCACTGTCTAGTCTCCATTGCGATGTCCATGCTTAAATTTGACTAGATGTAGACAAAGTGGTTGTACTGTAAAACCTTGCTATCAACTTGATAATCAACAAAGTTTATTCCATGTTGGACTATTTTTATTTGCTTCAAATATGTTCCCTATATCACAATAGAACCTACACCACGAATTTAAATATTTTAAAATTTGATCGATATAAAATTACTTGGATATATATAAATCCATATAAGTACGTGGACATGTATGTATATAAATTAAGCATGTATACCTATAGGGAACAATATTTTATCAATTTCTTCAAGATCATATAACTTGGTCCTCTCTATAATACATCACAATAAATAATAATTGACACCTTCATGATTTCTAGGATCAACAATCACTACAAAGACATCTCCTATGGAACAAGTATGTACATGTACATTATATAAGATAGTTCATTGACAGTTAAATAGAAACTTGAAATTAATTTTTATGATACTTACCCACTTTTACCAATCCATATATATGATTATAATTGATGGAAATTAATGGAATATCATTCAAAATTTTCATCTTTTATCTTTATCAATTGTATTGGTAACATCAAGTGGTATCAAAAGCTGCACACATGTATATCCATGTGTTTGATTGATGCATTTTTTATAGTCTTCATCAATGAAACTATCCCAAAAACATGATTATTCACTTGTCTTCAATGTCCAATTGCGATCATCTCCACTCATGACTAAATGTAACAAACACATCTTTTCTCTTCTCTTTCAACTATGCATGTTTTTTCTATTAACATTTGAAATTTCATTACAAAAATATGGACAAATTAAATTTAAACATCAACAAATTAAGATTAAAAAAATAATTAAATCTTAAAACTTAACTACATAAAATTTAAACAAATGTACACATCTATACCTGTTATCTCCCAAAAGACTCTATATTGTACCTCTCGACTCGTTCTTGATGATGTCCCAACTTTGTATGATGTAAAATGCATCTTATACCAGTCAATAACATCATGTGCATTATTTATACAAACTCCCTTATAATTCATTTGATACTTTCGTAGAGCATGTTTGATACAAGCTCCACCATCATCATATTCACCTTTTCCATGTCCAATCTTAAAGAAACTCCAAATGTGTTTTACATTTTCATTATGATTATATCTAAATAATATGTAAAATGGTCTAGATGATTTGAATAATGTAGCACATCCATAAGAGAAAACACTATGTTTATCAATATTTACTTCTCTTTCATTTAAATAAGAATTATTTTTTTGAAGCAATGTTCTACATAGTGAATTTCATTTTCTATATCATCACTTATATAAACGTGATATTCTTTTTCAATGACTTGTGCTTCAAGTGTACTTTGAAAACCATTCAAATCTAACTATGCATGTCTATAACAAACATGTACCATAAGAGTGACCTACTTAGAAAATAATAATATGATTGAATTGTTTTTTTTGAACAAAAGAGTAGTTTTCTACAAAATTAATGAATGATAGAATTGTTCCAAGTGGGAAATTATCTCTCAAAGTTTGAAATTGTTGTGCTTTCCACTTTGCAAAAAATGTGTGGCAAATATAAGGTTGAATCAAATTATTAAATCTATCCATAAATGTTACAATAAGTAACTCATCTCCAACATATTCCAACCTTTTTGTCTCTTTCTCTAACTTTGTTTCATTCTTTACATACTTGTAACCTTTGAAATTCACTTTTTTTGCTACATCAATATTTTCATTTTTCAAAGGAAAAATAACAAATTCACCACATGTTTCAGATATTCCTTTTGTTCAATTTATTTGAATAACTAGATCATTTTTTTTTATACATAAAATGGATGATATAAAATCACTTCACCTACTAGGAGGAGTAGCATGAAAACCATGTGTCTTTTTCAAACTTTCAAAATATCTGATAGTGAATATCAAATTCAATATGATACCAACAAAAATTTTAAAACACTTTGTTTGACCTCATTAAGGATGGCTTCAATCTTTCAAAAAATGTTTTCCCATATTTTATAAAAGGATATTCACTAGAAAATTATAAATATAACTCATATTGTGTTGTGTCCAATCAATATTTTGTATGATGTTCAAATTGACTAGATGCAATCCTATGTTTGATAACATCTCTACTATTTGACGAAGGATGAGTGTTTTCAATCCAAAATGATATGACTAAATTTTTTATTCCCTCATCAATACTATTAGAATGTGGTGCTCTACACATGATTTCCCAATTGCCTTCCATAGTACTATGATCCAAAATTAATCTTCTTTTAACATATTCTCTCATTATTTTCCTACTAAAACCCATTTTAGAGGAAATTGTAGATATTTATCTATTTTGGGTTATATTGTTATTTACAAAAAATATCAAGATCATTTTTCTTTCCATGGACCTATCTTTAGTCTGAGACCACTTTCCTATGTTTCTGATAAAGGGTGCTCCCCTTAATACCATAAACACATAATACAAACAAAGAAACAACAACAATTGTGAGAATAAAATATGGGCTTCTTATTGTAACCTCAAGCGAAAAATTGTAGCAGAATTCAGAATTACAATATGCTAACCCTCATGGGTGCCTTTATTATAGAAATTTGCAAGACAAGATGTGAACTATCTACTAGAGTTGTCCTAGATAAAGTTTTGATGTTTCTTAAATAGGAAATTTTATGCCACCCGGGAAGGTTCTAGGCACTCAAACTTAATACACAGGGCCGAGAGACCCTAACAGTACATATAGAGTTGGCCAAATACACTTTTTACATTTACTTTAGAAATTTTGGGTAGCCCAATTTCAGAAGGCCATAACTCTCAAATTGTTTCTCCGATTGGCTAGTAGAACCACTTTTCAAAAACCTCAGCTCTTGATCTACAGGCTCAAATCCATGCAAGAACCTATTTTTCAAGTCTATGGACCTCACTCTAAGCCTTTAAGGCCTTCAAAATTGAGCCTAAAGTTTTAATACCAAAATCGCACACTAAAAATATGTAATGACTTCAAAAATACATATAATCTGGCCATGAAACTTCACTTAAAATTTTATATATCTAAAATAATTGAGCTCATACAACTAAATTATAAAGTAGCAAGCCTCCATAGACAAAAAATTTGCATTAAGTCAACCCTTATTGAAAAAAATTGTAAGGAAATATTATTTTGGGTGATGGAAGATTAATTATAATTACACACCTTGTTTATTTCTATGATAATGTGCCAAAGTTTTGTGAAGATTTTTCTTTGTTTCACTTCATTATATATGTTCCTTACGTGTTTTCTTTGTCTTCCTTTCTTGCTTCCCAACAAAAAATCAAAAAATATTCGTTTCCTTCAAAAATTTGCATTTATTTTATAATATTCAGCTTCACTATCAAACATTTATCGTCACTTTGAAAGTGACTTAATTATGTCTTCGCATGAACATAAGAAAAAACATGTCTTTAGGCAAACAAAAGTAAATAAAAATCCAGCCACCAGATTTTTTGACAAGATTGTTCATGCAAACACATGTTGGCATGAGCACAATAAAAATGTTCCCACGAACATACATGTTTCAAAAAAATCTATTATTTGTTTAGATAGAAGGAAAACATGGTCTTTTGAACCTCAAAATTGGGATCAAATGATCTCCTATTGTAAATCTAAAAATGTTAAATTGTGCTAGTCTGAACAAGCTTTCCAATTGATATAATTTCTATATGTATTATATTCATTAAGACATTGAAATATAAGTTTAACTCATCATAGGTTGATTAATGATTAAACATAAATTGACTGTAACACTTCTAAAAAATATTAAATTAGGTCAACTTTTTAATGAAAAATCAGTAGGAAATAGGTTACTAGGTTTACTTTCTATTGAAAAAATAAAATTTGATTTGTGATAAATTGAGTTCAAGTTATACTTTTCAAAATGAATGTATGTCTAAATTACGATTGATGTCACTTCAAAACTTCGTAAACTATACAATATTCAACCAAATTGAATAAACAAAATGGATCATCTAGATATTGATATTACAAGTCTAACATCAAAATAATTACCTCATTATCATTTGTAGGAAAAAAGTTATGCTTGTCAAGCAGGTCGTCAGTCTTTAAAAAAATAGATTTTTCATATGTACCACTTTTCAGGGGAGAAGAGAAATTTGAGTTAAATATTTTTTTTTAAATTAAAAAAGGTTACAAAGTAGGAACAAAGTACTAGAATCACTAGTTTATGTCATCTTCAAATTATGCATAGTTTTAGAGATATAGTCACCCAAATGTGAGATTTGTTCCAAAAATGTTGATTTCATTGTCAAAGTTGGTTAAAAAGTGGCACCCACTATTGTGGGATCACCCATACAAAATGTGGTTGATCATGCCATTGAAATGTGTGTAATATCAATATTTCTATATATAATGTGGCATATGCCATCTCGAAATGTCTCATGATGCATCCTATGACAACTATACTATCCTATGTTATTGGTGGATCATCAAAATGCAACCTCTTCATTGAACTAGGTGGAATAGATGCTTCCTACACAAACAAAAATGGAAAACCCAAATTTATATGATTCTATATATATAGAATTGAATTAATCAAATGCATAATGATACTTTTTTTAATGAAGATTTATAGTTTTAAACTTTCATTGTAAATACCTCTCTTGTTGACCTCCTACGGTGGCTAGGAGTCCTCTCATATATCCTTGGCAATGCTTGAACCTTGTTTATTGTGGCTTGTATATGTTCAAGTATGCTTGTCCTATGGATCTAAAAATTAAACTATAACATTATAATTCATAGCATACTAAGTTTATAACATATAATAAAGAATTCAAACTAAAACTTACCTCTGTTGACTCCTTTGGATATAATGGTTACATGAGAAAAAATACAAAACTCTGATGTTCAGCTTCTTATACACTAGGTGTGTCCAATGATATGCAAAATTCTAGTTGTTAATATCATGGAAATCAATTTTGAATTTTTTTATAAAAAAAATGAAAAAAAAAATGATACTTATATATATACAATGGGGCTCTCGCTGTGAATGGAAATGCTAGAGGGATTGCGATGCCGAATCTACTTGGACTCATCACTAGTAGCCATGCCTTATAAAATAAAGAACACAATTAAATTTCATTAGCAAAAAAATTTTACAATAATTCATTGATATTTAATCACTTTAAAAACACCTAATTACCTTTTCCTTGTTAAGGGTCTAGGCCTTACCCCCCACTTACATGTGATACATACAAGAGAAAAGAATGATTAGAAACCATATATGTTGCAATATCAAATAGAAAAACAATGAGAACATAACATAATGTACTATAGACATCTCAAGGAAAAATGAAATAGCTAAGAGCATGACATCATAAACCTATTTGAGCTCCTCCTTAGTCATCAACTAAACATGAATGAAGATCGCATACATGTATAAGCTAGTATGGGTTGAATTTATTCTATTATAATGTTTAAGTTTAAATAAAATATGTTGTAACAAAAAAAATTATACATGTACTGACATGAAAGGATAACATGGCTCTGTATGCCCCTCCTCTCCCACGTTAAGGAGTGTAGTCTTTGTAGGTGAATCTACTATATCATCCTCCTGAAATAGAAATAGATACTCAGAATGATCACCAATAAAATCCAAACAAATATTGTTTCACATTATGCAAGTATATGGGGCACACAAACATGTGATGAGCTTTCCAATAATGAACTCATGCTAGCATCATCAACACAGGGAGACAACACTATCCTAGTTTGGGATATCAATAGGCTACTCAATTTGTGGATGGCTCTAATAGTATAAGAGCTAGCCTTTGTAATGATATCAAGATGTTGCACTAGAGTATGGGGGAAGACATTGGTAATGTGGATAAAAGTGCCAACTTTCTTCCACTAGGAAAAGAGTCTATCCTGGGGAGCTCCTTCTCTTACACCCATGTTGGACCTCATGCTCTAGTAGTTCACCTTTAGGCCCATCAAAAATTCAACATACAATTCTCTAATTAAATATAATGGCACCTCTAAATTACTATGTAGAGGTTTGTCAAAAACCATCAACCAATGATCTCAAAACTTCACACCCATAGCCTCATTTGTGCACCATTTAATTGATAATTTTGGCTTTGTGCATTCTACTTTTTAATTGGTTTTTGGGTTGAAAAAATGGTTAACTATATCATCTTTACTTATGTTTAGGGCTACACCGTCATTATAGTACAACCTACCATCAAGCATGACATGCATTTTCTCACGCTAATCAAGAGAACCATTTTGTTTATTGGTAAGTGTCTAAATATTATCCACTACAGTGTTTAACATGGATAACATGGGAGCCAATATATGTATAGTGTTATATGTGGTTTGTAAGTCCCTCAATTCAACAAGGTTTTCTTGTATCAAATATACAATTTGAGGAGGGTTTTGAGGCAATAGTGGATAATTTGGTGGATGGTTTGGAGGGGGTACTAGATCATTCATTGGGGGTTTTCAAGGACATTATTTCATGGCTCAGTGTTATCAATATCATTTGAGTCATCCATGTCTATTAAATTGTAACAAATCCAAACATTACTATTTTTTAAAATAGTTTTAAATTCAAATAAATTTTTTTGGTGATTTCAATTTAAAAAACCTAAATTTAAATATAATTATTTAAAAAAATCAAATAAAAAAAAAAAATACTTAGTTGCAATTGCCAATATCATATATCTATTTTCCTATTAGATACCCAAAATGGGGAGACAAAATAAGTGAAAATGATTGCTCTCTTTTTTAAAAAAAATTGTTGTCATGGGTTTTATATATTCGATCCAATATCAAAAACCTAATATAATATCGAATAATCGATAATGGATTGGGTGCCTAATAATGGTTGGTCTCACCTTTTTGCATTGGTATTAGGATGGGTGGAAAAATATTAGAGAAAAAATTGAAATTCCTTTAGACATTTTAAAACTCCACTTTTTTTACATTGCTACTTTTTGGCATACCATGATCCTGAACATACCCACCACAAATTTATCACTCAAGTGTATTTTTCACATCACAAACCGCTCTCACAAATGGTTTTAATATCACCATAAATTTTTCACTTAATTACTTTGAAAATCAAATACTCAATAGTTCTAATGACCATAAATCATCATTATAGGGAAATCAACATCTCTGGGATTTTCTTCTTTTATACCTATATCAAACTGATATTGAGTCCATATAAAAAGAAATACATCTACTGAAATACATGGGTACCCAAGAATTGTACATGTTATTTGTATATGAATCCTTCTTAGATACGTGGTTCATCAATACATGAAACCAAATATTATTGGGGTTTCTAGCAAGACCAATAATGAACCCCTTACAATAGCTCAAGTATAATAAATTCACTAGATTTTCCTTTTAACAAAGGTGACATGCACTCAAAAAGTTAAACCAAAATACATATCCCATTACAAATCATCTTCATTTCAATCTTCATCACTCTGTTGAGGGATATCAAACCAAGAATCTTCTATTACATGACCACATCTTCATAACATCATAGCCTCCACAATTAGAAGAACAAGTTCTCACTCCCAAACCAAACCCTTTCAACCCAACCCAAAGTACACATCTGAGACATACCACATTGCACCATGACAAATAACTCACCACCAATCCAAACTATTTTCACTTAGTGCAACAACAACTAACTTCAATAACTAATCTATAAGACTAGACACACATACTTCAAACACAAATACATAATTAAACATTTTTAATAGAAAAAAAATAGCTTTCACCTTCAAATTTAGCTTCCTTCTTTTCATAGCTTCTCTCTTTCTCATTATAGACCTTCAATCTCTTGACTTTTTTCTTCTCAAAATACATGTTTCTAAGTCCACATTACACCATCACCAAACTATCATTCAAATGTAATTTTTTTTTCACAATAACTCAATAAAACACTCTTAAAGAAGTGTTTATGCATTCTCTGGAACTCCCTCTTGTTAGAGTAAATAATTAATATTTAATTATTTATTCTATTGCTTAAGTTTACTTAGGTCATGCATTTATTTAATATTTCGTATTTAATGCATGTTGTGACAACACGGGAGTTTGTTCCCTTCTAGTTGTCACACTTATCTTCTAGCTTGTTCTACAAGCTTCCATGAGCTCTTTATATTCGGGCTCTCTCACATTGTAAAGCCATTTTCTTATTGTAAATACATTTCTTATTGTGTTTGCATTTTTGGCTCTCATGTTCGTTTAGGGTTTTTACCCGTGCTCCATGCTCCTCCCCTTCTATGGATTCTCTTTGACAGGTTCGCATGCAGGTGATCTTGGCGTCTTCGGAGTTGGCTTTCCTCAACTCCAACATGGTATCAGAGCCTTCCTGCTGTAGCTTCGTTGAAGAAATTTTGAAGCCATGATTTGAAGTCACAAATCCTAGTTTGTTTGTGCAATTTTTTCTTCAAATCAGGGGATCAGCATTTTTTCGGAGCACTTTCAGCCGAAACGGACATCACCATTGGATCCGGAAGGCCGTTTGCAGTCAGGATTCATATAAAACTTGTCGTTTTTGGAGACAGGGCAATTTTGGCAATTTTTTGAGGCTTCCAGAGTCGCTGCTGTACGGATCGTATGCACGCAGAGCATAAAATTTTTTTTTAAAAAAAAAGGTTTTCGGCAACGCCGCCGTCGCGCCACCGCGGGGCCGCCACCGCGCCACCCGCGTGCCGCCCGCAGCGGCCGCAGCAGGCAGCGCCGCCCGCGAACCACCGCGGCCCGGCCACCACCCTCCGCCGGCGGCGCCTCTCCAGTTCTCAGCCCGCGCTCCGCCGCGGCCCGATCTCCTCCCGGTTCCCCCGCCCCTGCGGCCGCCTCCGCTCGCCCGCTCTGCGCCACATCTGCAGCCGAGTCAGCCACTGCGGGGGTGACACGTGGCCTAGGCGCCACGTGGCACCTTGCCACATGGACCCACCACGTCACCCCTGCCACGTCAGCACTGCCACGTGGCACTCTTTTTTTTGCTGCGATGGCCATCAAACCGTCAAATTTAATCGGCTAACTTGCTGACGTCAGCGCTGCATCATCCTTGCTTGCACTCTCCTTCAAGTTCTCTTTTGGACCTACTTGTGGTTTTTTGGCCATAACTCTTGCATACGGAGGTATTTTTCCGATCCGAAAGAAGCGCCGGAAAGCTGGTTCCGAGACGGAGATTTTGGTGCAGGTATTTTTAGGTTTTGATGCATTTTTATTGCTTTTTTTTTTCAGTTAAATTCCAAAGTCCTATTTTTGACTCCGGCATGCATCTCTTTTGCGTCTCATGTCAATTTTTTGAAAACTTTATATTTCTGGAAAGCTGGTTCTGTGTACTTTTCAGAACTGTCATCTTTTTTCCTCACTTTTGGCCTCTTCTCTTTCTATCATAGTTTTGGCGTTCTTGCTCTATGGTGGATATTTTGAGTGTTTTAGGCCCGAGGATCGTTTTCCTGGCATGGTTTGCTTTCTTTTCAGCTGTACTTTCTTTTGTTGTAGCTCTTTTTTAGTTCTGATCATTGTAGCTATCCTTTTGAAGCACTTTTTCATTTTCACACTGAGATAAATTGTCACTTTTGCATTCTGGGAGTCAGGTGTACTTGCACTATTTCATAAAGCACCATGGGGGGGGATTATTTGTTTTCTATTTTAGGCATTCTCCCTTTGTCAAGTGAGTGTCCCTTCCACGACATTAGCCCCATGCAGAGTCAGTTAGACCGTGTCTTTATCAGTGTCTCTACCTCTTTTCCTCTCTCCTCGTTCTTGGTTCGTTTGCAGAAGATTTTGGCTCACCTTCTCAGTTGCCTATCATCACACCCCGTCTGCATTAAGGGGGGGTTATGCTGTATTCTAATGCATCCATGGTTCGATGGTTCGATAGTGTGAACTATGTATTTAGTGGTTGATCCTATATACAAGGCGATTGCAGTGGCTGGCTACCTATGCATTTCGGTGAGATGGATCATCTACCATATAGACATGCTCGGCTCGTGGCTTCTTCTTCCATGGAGGTTTCTTCAGATCAGCAGTTTGACAGATTTGCGACTTCTTCATGCTTCAGTGATGCTGCTTCTTCATGATCACTCATTGTTCCTATTTTAGGGGACATTTTCCCTAGTTGGAGACTTTTTCAGCTCTTCACTGGGTTCTTACCTCTTTTTAGGGGAGGGTTTTTCCCATGTGGTTTTCTCTCTTTCCCCATTTACAGAGGTTTCATCTTCTTGCATTGTACTTGGGTACCTAAAATGGCCTCGTTGCCGGGACCCATTATGCATTTCATCTTAGCTTTGTGAGCTTAAGGCATTTCCCTAAGTTGCACTTAAGGGGGGGTGTTAGAGTAAATAATTAATATTTAATTATTTATTCTATTGCTTAAGTTTACTTCGGTCATGCATTTATTTAATATTTCGTATTTAATGCATGTTGTGACAACACGGGAGTTTGTTCCCTTCTAGTTGTCACACTTATCTTCCAGCTTGTTCTACAAGCTTCCATGAGCTCTTTATATTCGGGCTCTCTCACATTGTAAAGCCATTTTCTTATTGTAAATACATTTCTTATTGTGTTTGCATTTTTGGGTCTCATGTCTGTTTACGGTTTTTGCCCGTGCTCCATGCTCCTCCCCTTCTATGGCTTCTCTTTGACAGGTTCGCATGCAGGTGATCTTGGCGTCTTCGGAGTTGGCTTTCCTCAACTCCAACACCTCTTGCACAAACGTGCTCCACAAACTATTGATCTCTGACTACACCTTCTTACAATGCTCTTCTTTTGCCTTTGTTTTGCATACTCTTCACAACTATTTTATTTTTAGCAGTCTCAATCCACTATACACTTGGGCTAGTTCAACTTCACACATCAGCAACAATCCAACACTTTCCATAATTTTTGTAACTTACAACTTCAAACATGACAATATATTCTTCATAGAAACAACTTATGTTTTACATACATAGTTTATATGCAATGCAACATTTCTCTAGCACTTGATCTCTCTTGACATATCCTCCTTCAAATTGTCTTTTCTTCAACAATCTACATTTTTCCACTTCTCCACAATAAGCTATGCCAACTAGAAAAAAAATTTATCGACCACTCTTAATCTATGCTTCGAAAAACTTGCATAGAAATCTCTTCCTTTGAATCTAATAGCAATTTTAAACCATCTCATAATGATCATCACCTATGAGGTTTTCAATAACATGTTGTTTCAGTTGTGTTCTAGTAGTAGATATAGAAAATATGTCTTATCCTACTGAGAGCATCAGCCGCCCTATTCTCTTTGCCCTTAATTTACTCAATATCGAAATCATAATCACTGAGGAATTTGTGTCAACACCTCTGTCTAGGATTCAAATTTAGTTGAGTAAACATGCATCTCAACCCCATATGATCTATTTTCAGCTCAAACGGTTTACCAATAAGGTAATGCCTCCACATCTGCAATGCATGAACAATGGGAGCAAACTCAAGATCATGAGATGCATAATTAAAACTGGACTCATAAGATACAACTCTACCTTCTTGCATCAATACTCCACCTAAAACATCATTTGAAGCATCGGTTATCATAGTAAAATGCCCATTGGGATCAAGAATCACAAGAATAGGAGCAGAGGTGAGCTTCTATTTCAGCAACTAAAAAGCTCTATCACACTCCTCAGTCTACACATATCTCTTCCATTTCCATTATAGTGAGGTAATAGGTGCTACAATTTTTGAAAATCCCCGAACAAATTTTTGATAATAGCCTACCAAACCCATGAAGCTCTGAATTTCACTCACATTTTAAGGAATTGACCATTCAAGAATAGCCCTAATCTTGGAAGGATCCACTAAAACTCCAACAGCAGTGATGATGTGTCCAAGGTAGTGAATTTTTTTCTGATAAATGTGCACTTGGTAAGCTTTGCATATAACTTTCTATCACAAAGGCACTGCAAGACAATACACAAGTGCTCCTCATGCTCCTTTGTGGATTTTGAATAAACCAGAATGTCATCAATGAAGATTCAACAAACTTATCCAGATAATCTTGGAACACACTACTCATAAGATTCATCAATGTTACAGGTACATTCGTAAAACCAAAAGAAAAAACTACAAACTCATAGTGCCCATACCATGTTCTGAAAGCTGTCTTGGCTATGTCTTCATGCTTAATTTGTATTTGATGATTCCCAGATTGTAGATCTATCTTTGAAAATACTTAGCTCCCTTTATCTAATAAAAAAGTTCATCTATTTGTGGAAGTGGATATTTGTTCTTTGTGGTAACCTTGTTTAACATCCTATAATTAATGCATAGGCGCAAGGTTCCATCCTTTTTGTTTATAAAAATTACCTGTTCTCCCCATGGTGACACGCTTGGACATATAAACCCTTTCTCTAGCAATTCTTGTAACTAAACCTTGAGTTTGTACATCTCTGGTCATCCTATAAGGCACCTTGGATTGTGGCTCAGCTCCTAGGATAATAGCAATGGAGAAATCAAACTCTCTCTTAGGTGGCAACTCAGGTAAATCTTCAAGAAAAACATCCTAAAACTCCTACAATATAGGGTAATCATCTATGGATGGTATAGAATCTTCAAGATCTTTCACATGTGCAACAAAAAAATGACAACCCTTCCTCTTAGCCTTCTTTAACTACATAGCTGAAATATGCCTAAGCACTATTGGCCTATTAATCTTGTTCACTATTACTGGATTTCCAAAGTCATTCAAACATTCAACTAGCTTATCCTCACAATTTACTATAGCCTTATGCTCAGTAAGCCAATTCATGCCAAGTATGACATCGTATGACCCAATTGGAGCTACATATAAATTTACTTGTGTGTGAAAAGTTGGAAGTTCTAACTCGTTGTAGGATAGACATTACTCTAATTGATGCTTTGTTCCATTTCCATACTCAACCATCTAGGGTTTATCCATATAACTAGCTTTAATTGGAATTTTAGCTACTACACTAGGATCTACAGAAGACTCTATAGCACTAGTATCAATCAAAATGGAAACTTCACAACTGTAAAGCTTACCAGTCAATTACAAAGGAGCTACTTGAAACTCTTCCTACCTATGGTCCAAAACTGCATGAATTTGGTGTTGAACCTTAAGTCCATTCTTAGGTGCACTTGTCTAAGGGCATCTAGCTACATAGTGATTACCTCCACATAAAAAACAACCATCCTGAGGTCCTATTTGAGTTGTTGATTTATCATTCCTATTCCAGTTCCTATTATTATTGCCATTGTTATATCTATTTTTGTTACCTCCTCTACCCCTATTCTGACCTTGGAAATTCCTATTATTGCCCTTTTGAGAATCTTCTTGTCCCTTTCCTTTCATGTTATTCATCTGTTGTCAACCACCCTGTTGCTTGTTATTATCCTAAAATTTTCTCTTGAAAGATCAATTGTTGTAGGCTTTTATTAGAGTTGTATCCTTCAACCATTGTTCCTATTGTAGTGCCTTTCTCAGTGCATAGTCCATAGACTCTAGCTCATACATTTCCACCTCATTATAGATTTCTAGGTTTAGCCCCATGATGAACTTGCAAGTCCTAAACAAGTCATCATTCTAGTACTAAGGAACATATTTAACTAGATGGAAAAATCATTCATGATATTATGTGACTGACATGACTTCCTAGATCAGCTTATAAAACTCTAATGCCTTCTTGTCATAAAACAACTGAGGCAACCATCGCTTATAGAAATGCTATAGAAAGTCTTCCCATGATATCTCTCTATGTTTTAACTTCTTCTTAGCCATAACATTCTCCCACCATGTTGTCGCTTCACAAACCAATTGAAAAGTAGCCCATACTGCTCTAGACTTCCTAATGAAATTACAAACATGAAAATACTTTTCCGTGGTGGCTATCCAAGCTTCTACTTCTTCACCTATAGTCTAACCTTTAAAGGTAGGGGATGTGACCTTTTTGAGGTCCTTGCTAAGATCTTCTACAATTTGGACCTTATCATGATCTAATCCAGCCATCCTTTGATCAGCTTCTTCCTTATGTTGCTCTTCAATCCTTTGATCTTCCTCCTATTTCCTCTGAGCCTTCTGCAATTGGTCCTCCTCTCTTTTCTTTTGTGCTTCTTCTTGTTGATGCAAAGTTTCTCTGTGCTCATCCTCCTTAACTTGTTGTCCTCTTATGGCATTTTCCATGTCATCCATGTGCTATCCCTACTGAGTGAGGAGCACCAAAATCTGGTCAAGCCTTTGGTTTCTAGGCTCATTCTAACGACCATTGATGCCTCCATCCCTATTACCTCTCTGAGAATACATGATGATAGATTACTCCTATTCCAAGAGTAAACTATGCAACATTGACATAGTAAGACCTTAGGTCCTAGTGTTTAACATAGCTTTGATACCACATTTAAAGACTAAAAACAATAATTATTGCCACATATGTAAAAAACCTCAAGATGCGAAACAATATGTGGAAATATATAGAATTTGAAAAGTCAAAAGTTGGTTTAATTCGCATAATCATATAATTCAATGTCCATTTCTAGATGAGAATCTATACATATCGATAATTAGTCAAGATTAATTGGAATCACCAATCATTATTACATATCACCAATTTCTCTAAATACACTTGATAATACAAAGTCAGCCACAAATCGATACCATATACAAAGAAAAGTATAAATGTTGAAAATGAATTAGGTAAACATGATGTCTTTTGTCAAGACTATGTAAAATCTGTACATCGAACATGATTATAACATTATCTCATTGTATGATATAAAACATATACCACATAATCATATAAAATTAACATGCCATTGAACCTTAGTGTCCATCTACATGTAATCTCATCTCTGAGCCATTAGAATAATGTCCATTTGCTATCATGAGATGAAAGAGTGGTCTAGGTGCTTTTACCACCCAATCATGGAGTGGTTAGCTCCTTGAGGTTCTACGGTTAAGAAGAACTACCCAACCCTGGCACGAGAAGGCTAGCAACTCGACACAATTGGATTAGAAGGATCTAATGTAGCCTTTGTGCCTAATCTACTTATACATATGCCTAGTAGAAATATACACAAGGATGTGGAAGAGGGAAAACAATATAACATAACTAATGCATCTCAATAATATGCATAAATCTTTTACCGAGCTTGGCCAAGCTTCATGAACCAATTTAGTATAAAAGACTAGTAGGTAATTTCGAAGGAAAAACTATACACATTTTCCATCAATTACCCTTCTCTTTGATCCCACATTCAACACCCTTTCGAAGAGTCAAATTTCAACATAATTTTCTTAAACCTTATCCCATGTCATAAAAATATCTCAAAAAACTACAAAACAAGTTTTCTCAAACAACCAAACATCTTCACATAGATCCAAATCTCTCAATGTGAAGCTATCCATTAATTTCCTATCAACTTATCTTTTAAGTTTTCTTATGGAAAAGTACTACTAAGTATCTACTAATAATTATAGTTTTACTCTAATTAATTATCTAGTAAGTTGCGATAGTGAAACAAAACTTCCATTCATGTAATTTATTATTTAAATGAAGTAAATATTTTTTTTCAAAAAATCATACAATACTTGTTTCAAATTGTTATATGGTATTCGTTTGTCCATTTAGAGTTGTCACTTTCCTAGATATATATTTTTAAGAATATTATTGTTGTATGTATGAAAGAGACAACATATGTGTTAGATAACTTAACAAACTAAGATTATATAGTGTTTTCATGCTAAGAATTTTTTTGTTAACTGTGTATTTTTAGTCTTTTTACAGTCATGATTGTCAAAATTAAGTGGTTGGTTCTAAAAAAGCATTTTTTCCTTTCTTTACAATTTTTATTAGACTATCATATGAGGTTGTACAGGTATAGGGTAATTGGGTACTTTGGGTGTGATTGTTGCTATGGATAACTATCCATTTTCCAAAATAGGGGATAGGGCAATGTGAGTACGCTTAAATTATTTTAATATAATTTTTGATATTTTATAGAAAATTTGAAAATAAGAGTTATGTATGATATCAATTTTCTGAAATGAGAAATATGAAAATATGAGTCTTAAGTCATATGCGAAATGTTTTGAAGAGTTCTAAATTGAACAATGAAAATGAGAACCTTTTTTATAGTTTATTGTTAACCAAAATCAAATCAAAGTTTCAAATTGATTTAGCACTGATATGCAAATGGAAAATTGAAACAAAAATCAATACATGTCTTGAGTCATATACTATTCAATGTTCAAGTTCTAAGTTATCTTATATTGTCTTTTTTTCTGTCCTTATCTTTCACTTGCTGGTATGATAATCCATCAACATAAAATTCATGACACATATCCCTCCATGAACCCCATTTTGTAACCTCCCTAGACACCTCATTCACATTTTGGACCATTTTTTCAAGTGTATTTTCTAGGGTTGAGTGGTGAGAAAGTTTAGATGACCGCAACCTATTAACCATTTAGGTAATGTGAGCACTATTTTATGTAAGACAATTTATGAGGTCCTCTTGCATAGTATTTAAATGATGTAATGGTATGTGTAGAGGTTTATAGGTGGTAGTGTTTGTTGAATGGGAACATTGAGTGAAGGGTTTTGTGCTTGTGTTGTAGTGGGTGGAGGATTTTGCATTTGTGTCATAATGGGTGGATTATTTTTTGGTTGTGTCACTATGGATGGAGAGTTAATTGTGTTGTTTGTGCTAGTGGTGGTCTTTCAGCTCTACCTCATTTTCTTGGATTCATTGATGTATCTAATGTCAATTTTTAAAAAAAAATATTATGAAAATAAATTACAAATATTACAAATTAGAAAAACACATTACAAACTATGATGGAAAAATACGTAAAAGACACGGAGAATGAAGACATACCTTGTTTGTAGGGTTCCATAGATGAAAAATGCAAAAAAATAAATCTCTATTTTCCTTACAAACCCAATTGGGTTTTGGCCTTTCACTATTGCCTTCATCCTATTGCTATCATTTGAGGGTATAAAAATTCCCTCAAATATGTGTAGTAGGTATATATTTATACTTCTTAAAACCCAATCAGGTTCTAAGAAACCCAATCAAGTTTTAAAGTAATATAAATTTAGAAAACCTTATTGGGTTAATTTATTATTCTTATTATGGGCAGGCTTGGATATCAATTTTGGCTCACATTTTAATTTTTAAATAATCCAATTAGGTTATTATAAACTTGATTGGGTTATTGATATATATATTTTTTTGGTGACGTGTCCACATTTTTGTACACCACCTTGGTGCACACACCCAATAGGATCCTTTCCCTTTTCACTCCTTTCTTGAGTCTTCTTGTGTTGAGGAAGATCTTCAAAGAGAGTTTTTGTGTCTTGTTGGGTTAAGGATCTACCCTCTATTTTTGTAGGAACTTGTTCCCTTTTGTTTGCTATTTGTCCTTCCTCATATACTTCATTGACAACTGTACATATTCAACTTGCTCTATATTTTGAGTTTTTGGTTCTGCTTCAATCATCAAAGGAGGTGGAGCCACTAATCCTTTATCCTCTACCACTATTGTGTGCTATGTTGGTGGAGGAGGAATGCCTAGAGGTCCTTGATGTAGAGGAGGCAATTGTTTCAAATCCTCTCCTAATGGCTCATTCTTAGGAGTGTCCCTTATTTTCTCCCCTACCATCTCAATGCCTATAGGCATAAAATCAAAATATGAGAGATCAAAAATTTCTACTCCCTTGCCCTTCATTTCTACAATTCATTTTTGTTGCTCATCTTTAGAGGTCTCAATCATCTTTAGAGGTCTCAAATTGGATTAGCTCCCTAAGGAGAGAAGGCATTGTTTGGTTCAAGCATCTTCTTCTCTCTTGTTCATCCATAGTAGCTGAGTGAGTCCTCTTATTTAACGGTACAATCTCAATCTACTTTCCTTCCTCCTTGTCTTCCACCTCAGGGATAATTTTTGGTATTTGTGGTGAGGGAGTTCTCTTCTTCTTTAATATTTTCATTTTCACACCTACCACTGTCATCTCTATTCAAGCTCTTTTGGGAACTGATAAGGAAGATTTTTCTTTTCAAGCGCAAGGTGGTGGGGATCCTTCTTGTTCTAGTTGCACCTATTGTTTCTCTTAATGAGCTTGTTCCAACTCTTATTGGGCTTCTTCCTGTTTAGCTGGTTCTACTTGATCCTCGACTACGTTCTCTTTTTCCCTAGGAGCTCAGGCTTTTATTTTCTTACCCTAGTCTTTTCCCATCTCATAATACTCAACCTCCTACTCTTGTTGGTCTACCATCTCTTGTCTCATTGGTGATTGGTAGGGTAGGTTAATATTGTGACCTTTTTTCCTTTTCCTCTATTCAATTGGACTGTAGTCTAAAGAGGTATGGTTTGGGGAGTTGGATACATCCAAAAAGGTTTCATGATCCATTCCCTTGTCAATTCAACAACATGTCAACCCTAATGATCAATATCATCATTTTCCTCAAACCAAATTTTTGCATTTTTAATGGGTCCTTTGTAGATCTTATCCTTGTTGTACAAGGGATCCATTATCTCAAAGATATCTTTGTTCCAAGTGTTGAGGAAAATCTCCATATTCAACACTTTTTCTTCCAGCTTTAGACTCATTCTAGAATAGTCCCTAATGTAGACATCACAATCATCTATTGTACTCATTCATTGATCTTCAAGGGCTTCTTTAGGTACAAATTTCTTCCCCACTAGGTGTTGGACAATCTTGATGTTTTCCAAATATGGGTGAGGTGAATGGTAGACCCCAAGAGAATATTGGTACCATTTTGAGTCAAATGTGTTGACATCTTGTTTTTGCTTCACCTCGAAGGCACTAATGGTGATCAACCATACCCAAGTTTTCTTATGTTTTTTCCTCACTCTGTCATATACAAAGGAAATTTGTCAAGCTATCTCTAGTAATAACAACTTATTAGAAGGAAATCACACGAGCTTCTGTGGGCACAATAGAGTACCAACTATGTGAAAATAGGCAAAGGTCTTAAACTATATATAATATTCACCAACTTCTGTTATCTATGTTGCAGCTTCTATTGATATCCTCTTCACATAATTCCCTTTAATGAACCTAATGAATGTGAATATGAAACCATCATTGACAACCCTTTATTCCACACTTTCTAGGGGGAGCATCTTCTTTACTAGTTGTGGATATACTACATAGGGCTAAGCATTTTCATACTGCATGCTTCCCTTTCTATAATCCTAGATAATTTGTAGTCCTTTCTGCCAAGAGATACACCATGAATGAGTTCATAAAAAAAGGGGGGTCATTCTTCACCAAGATCAATTTCTCATCTAGATTGTCACTAAGGATTGTGGCCCAATCAATAGGAATCTTATCCATCCTAATGGTTTCTATAAAATGTACCATTCATATTTCCAAGTCACTTGCCACAAGAAGGGCCATGGCTCTAATCAAGAGAACTACCAAGTAGTCAATATTGTTAATAATGTATCCATGTTTCATATAAACTTCCCCTACTCTTAGGCCCAAGGGTGTCCTATCAATTATACCAACTCCTTGGCCTCTTCTTCATTTTTTGTATACAACCTGTTGGCACCCTCAAAAGTGCTCTGAAGGTATTTTTTTCTCGTGGAAGATGGAAGACCTTTTTGATGTTTCACGGGCTGAGATCTAGGACTATCTCCCTTGTTAAACTCTTAATAACCTTCTCCTCAGATGCATAATGTGCCAATGTCATGATCAGATTAGATGATTGAACTAATGTTGGCTGAGAAGCAATGTTCACTAACCTTCTTTATATCAGAGGCAACACCATAGTTGATCTCTCTTTTAGTTTTTTGAATAGAACAAGGAAGATTTTCCTATCAATGTGCTTCAGTTTGGTGTCTTAGATCCTCATATTTTTATCATGGAATCGAGAATTCTTCAATGCTCCTCGATATTTGAAAGCCATCAACTTTGGTGCTATCTTTTCTACTCTAGAGGATGAGGATGATACTATTATATCTATACAAAAAGGGAGATTTGTGAGTATTCTAATGTCAAAAGACCATGATGACTCTTAGATAGGACCCAGACTAACAAGAAACTAGCCCAAAAATATCAAAAACTGATCAAAAACCCCTCTAAGAGCCTGATATGGACACTAGTGCACCTAGCATACCTACACATGTGTGAAAGTGTGCTTTTAATTTGCACATGAAAATAATGTGTGTAGTTGTGCACATTAGGCATGTGTGCAACTACCTACATTCAAATATGTTTTTAAAGCTTTGTTATTGAGGGGACTTGGTTTGGTTTTAGGTGTGCACATGTGTAGGTACACATGTGTCCACCTCTAAAAGTTATGTTTTACCTTTTAAAAAGGTGGTCTAGAGATGATGAGCAGAGGAGTAGGCCTTTAATAGGTGCAAAGGTGCAAAAATGAAAAGATGAAGAGAGAAAGTAACAAAGAAGAGGGGGGGTCCTTATATAGGCCATGAGTTGGCCTTAGTGTGCACCTTTGTATGTGCACACCTTCAGAGGTGTGTAGTTCAAAGGGTGTGCACATGGGCAAGTATGCATGTGTGCATCCTTAGAGAGAGGTGAGTGTGCATCTATGCACTTAGTGAAAATGGAGGCCTAAAGCCTAGATTTTTTGCCCCTCTTCATTTCCCAACACTACTTGATCAAAGACTATAGTTATACCTAGACCTAGAGGAGGATCCTAGATGACTAAGGCACCTGTCTGGGTGTCTTGTAAAGGATTTTGAAGCTAGGGGGTCTCCATTTTGTGACTCAAAATGGGGCATGCATTGTGAGACCACAACAGTTACATAAGATATTAAATAATTTTATGGAGTTCAATAATTTTTTGAGAAAATTTACCTTTTTTTTTCCCATCTTCATTAGATTCATCTTTCATTGCAAAAAAAATTCTTCATCATTTTCATTAGTATCACTATCATAACCATCTTCTTCAGCAATAAACATGATTTCATACCTTTTCCTTTGTAGATTTTGTTACCTCTTTTATCTCTCCTTCTTCCATTTTTTTTCCCTTCCTTTCTTCCTTCTCATCTTTGTCAGTACATCTTGTAGCAATATGGACAACTTTGTTACATGTAAAACAAATAATAATGAGTTTATCTTTGTATTTTCCTTTTCCTCTTGGTAGTGTTCTTTCCAATAATGCTTCAAAATCATCAAGACCATCATCTAATTCACTATCATTGTCCACATGTTTTCTCTTCTTCTTTCTCTTAGATCCTTGAAGTGCTAGTTGAAATTTTAAAGTACATTCAACACTAGATGGAGTATAGTTATCAAAATTTGATAATTCAAATATAGTGAATCTACCAATTAGACTCTCCAAGGTATTAACATTATCAAGTGTACAAATCATTTCTTGAATTACAAAAACTCGAATTTCATTACTAGGAAGTAAAGTCCTCAATAACTTACTTATCATAGTCTCATCAGATATGATGCCTCTAGCTCCTTTGATGGCATTCACAACCTCCTTGATTTGACCACAATATTGTGCAACAATTTTTCCTTATTTCATTCTCATGTCATCAAATTTTCTTCTCAAACTTTCAGCTTTAGCTCTCAACACTTTCTTGTGTCCTCCGTGAATTTGTCCCAAGTTTTCCCATATTTTCTTTAAAGTGGTAAATTCCTTCACATCATCAAATTCAACATAACTTGGGAATATTTCAAATCTATCATCATTTGACTATGCTCCTTCTTTTCGTTCATTTGTTTAACTGTTACAGGTCTAATGACTTCAATGTATTCATTTTCTAGGCAATACAATAAATAATCTCCAACTCCAAATAGAATTAGTTTCATTAGTCTTTTCCATGATGGGATGTTCAACTTGTTCAAATTAGGTACCTCTCTCTTGTACATCTTGATCTTTAGCTTAAGTTGGTCAAACTTTCCTTAAAAGCACCAATATCTTTGATACCAATTGTTAGAATATTCAAAATAACTAAGAGGGGGTGGAGGGAAAGTGAGGGGTGAATCAGTTATCATCTGGTCCAGATGTAACAATTCAAATTTTACTAAAATCAAGCAACTTAAACAAGTTCATTAAATCACTTGGTCCATATAGAATACCATCAACAAGTTAACATATTCATTCATGACTTAATTCTCTCTTCAATATATGTTGACTAATAGTAAATAACATGCATCAGACATATAACATTCACACACATATACGATACTAGAATTTAATGTGTAAACCTAATTTGGAAGAAAAATTCCAAGTAACATGCTACCACTTTTCACTCCTTTAAAATATACTCAATTAAGAGGCAACCTTGTTAAAGGTTATAAAATACACTATTACGTGTGATCTTGTTAAAAGATTTAATCGCCATGTTAGGAGTGGTCCGGTTAGAAGACTTTGGATCATTCTATTAGAATGTCACCTTGATTAAAGGATTTACAAAATAATTGTTAGGTTAATCTTGATTAAAGGATTTTGACTACCATAATGGTTAGAAATTAACAACAGGTTTGATCTATTCAAATACAACTCACTTTACAAATTTAGATATCCATTTGGCTTATTTGTTGGTTCACTTACTGTACTTCATTAACATTTCCTTCACTAATCTTCTTGGCAACCCTTCAAGAAATCACGCTTCACCAATCTTTAGACTTTTCCTCTCCTACTTTTTTCTTCACAAGTTCTCCATAAAATTGCCAATCAGCAACAAAAACCAACTTTCAAAAATATCTCTTGTGCCTCCTTAAATTGGCGGCTTTGATGTTTTTGCACTTAAACATCACCATATATCTTAAGGTTAGGTAAGGTTCAATGAATCTATCCATCATTTTTCCTTCTAATCCTTTCTTGAGACATATAGAAACTTCTCCTTAAATCCTTTCCTTTGATCTTGGTGCTCCTGCACCATACTCCCTGACTTTGAAATTGTTCCAAGTCCTCTTGGAAAGCTCTGTCAAACAAATTTTATCAAATGTAGTTCCATGTCTTCTCATATCTTTGACACATTTGTACTCAGCTCCTTGATGCTCCATGCTTGCTTGTTTTCATGAATGTCTTGTGATTGTACTTTCTTCCTTACCATGCTTCTCCATGCTTTCTTCTTTCTGTCCACACTAATTATCCATGTTTTCATACACCTTTTGGAAGTGTGTGCCCTGTACTCTCCTTCTACACCTTCGTTTCTTCTTCTTGTGCTTTGGAGTTAGAGACCAAATTAGTATAAAGAAAAGGACATAACATAGCCCTGCCATTATTGGGCTTTGACACAACCTTGTCAACTCCATCATGCCATAAATCTATACCACAATTGGATATACCTGCAACACAAACAAACTTAGTACCAAAAACCATAGTAATATCTTCATACTAGTACAAGCTGCCCCTATACACATGCTTGGACTAATTTCCTCATGACTCTTCATCCTTATGCTCTTCTCATATTCAAAAACAACAACATTTCCTTCATACAATTGGAGGACTCAGAAGAAGATCAAAGCAATTCAACGGGACTTGAATTTTTCTATCCCCGGAAGTATGATGAGGGGCATCCGGCAATAGGAAACATTTCAAAGATTATGGTTATTTTATTGTAATATGGCTCGGTTAGCCATTCTTGTGTCTTGAATGATGTAATAGGGTAAGGGTAGTAGTCTAAGATATAATAAATAAAGAGTTTTATATAATCGTGAAGTTAACAACTTCATTATTAGTTAGTTCGGTTGGCATAAGGGAAGCTAGCAATCAGTTTTGAGTTAGTTATCCGGTTGGGGTATTTTAAAAGCTTTTGATCTATGAAATGAAGAGGCCAATAAGAATAGAGTAGCGTAGGATGGAATGGGAATCGGAGGAGGAAAGAATGTAATGGAGAACAAAACAATGAATGAAAGGATGTAATTCTCTGTTTATATCTTCCAGTTCTTCCCTGTTTCATTTGTATTGTCTATATTTCAATTATTATTCAATAGTCAAGTAAACGATGAAATGGTCGAAATTGGTATTACTTTTGTTTGGAAGATCTGGAGCCGTAAACTTGTGATAGTCATCAAACGGGTGAGATGAAATTGTAGGATATAAACTTCAGTCGAGATTGTTTATGAAGTTATTATTGTTGATTATCGGAATATGGAACAAGATGGGAATGTCTAGTCATTACTTATAAAATGAAGTAAGACAAAGTAATATATAGATTTGAATGAATACCAGCGATGTCTTTTGGATCAATTACCATGTTTGGTTGGTGAGAATTGATAAGAGATAACAGTTTGTTAAGTTAGATTGGGCTAATTCACCCTTCTGCTGTGCGCTCCGCATCAGTTACTCACTCTTTGTTATTGATAATTTCTCCCTTGTAAAATGATACTTGGTGAAGTGCCATCTTCCACTCCTTGATCTTTTCTGCTCTGTACCTACTTTGCTCTTCATGCTCACGAAAGGCAGCCGCATACAATCCTTTCCCTTGAGCGACCCATTTTAAGTCCGTAGGTTGAACACCATAGAAAACTGGAATAATAGGTTTGCCTGTTTGGAGCATAAAGGATAGCTCTGCAAGGCACCAGGGTGATTGTGCATAAGTGGGAGAGAAAATTGCTACATGAAGCGAAGCACTGCTCATTGCCTTTTGCAATGCTTCGGGCAAGAAGTCTTCCAATTCAAGCCGCTTGCTGTCGAGAAAAACACTGAGACCCGTGATAGAGAGGTCTTGGTAGATAGCTCCGGCTACTGTCTCTTTCACATCGGGTCCGCGATGATTAATGAATACATGGCAAGGCGGATTTTTTAATGTTGTTGAAGATTTTACAGATGCAGAAGTAGATGGTGGTGCAATCTCATCAAAAGCATATGAAATCTCTGATTGAAAGGAGGCTAAAGCCATGGAATCTCTGAATTACTGAACAGAGAGAGAGAAATGAAAAGGGGGAAAATCTATAAAAGGGGAAGACGATCAGATGGGGATCAAATAAAAGGCAAAAATAAGCAACTTGCAGAATGAGTGTAAATCTGAGGGATGAAACATGGTACTGAGAAACACTTGAGGACCAGTATAAGGTGCCAGTAGACCATTTTGGGTACCTTAAATTAGTTCAGGTTGCTTACCCGGCAAAGCATAGAGACACATTACATTGTGACCCTCCCTAATTGAATAAAGCTGGAAATTACAACGAAGCTACTACAATGTTTAGTCAAGAATCAAAAGTTTAAATTTAGCAAATTAATACTACAAACAAGTCAAAAACCTATAAGTAACAGAAGTAAACCAGAAGCATATTTAGAAGCACAAGCACCCAAACCCAAACAAAAACCAAACGAATTGGTTCCCTAAAACAGTTTTTACAAAGATTTGTTGAATCTGGTAATGTGGAGGAATCTTGGCAATTACATAATAATTATCAAACTGACTAACCGGTATGAGGAGTTACGAAAAGTCGGGGAAACCCAGTGGAAGCCGAGATGCTAATCAGATAACAGACATAAATAATCAACACGTGGAATGAGGGGAAATCGGAGGCAGGTAGCATGGTACAATGAAATATCCAAACCCGAATTAATTATTTCCTCAGAGCAGTCCTTACGAAGATTGCTTACAAGGAGGTCGAAACCTAGGAATTGTGTAATAATTATTAGAGCTGACCAACAGTTACAAGGAGTAGTTATGAAAAAATGGGGAAACCCAGCTGAATAAGCGCAACGGCTTCCATGAAAGCTCATTGGCAGATGATCGTCTCATGATTAAAGTTTTATTTTTCCTCTCGTTTTGAACGAAGCCGAATACCTCAAATTTGTTTCTTCTTGTTTATGTTGGCCCCGTTTCTGTTAGGCGACAAATAGATTTTCTTAATTTTAATAGTTGGTGAAAGGATCTAATAAGCTAAGCATTTCAAATTTTTAACACCTATTTATTTGATCACATCATTGAATTGAACATCATATCACTATATCTTTTCCAAGGCGTCACAAAAGACCTAAAGGAAATTCATATTTTATTAGTCTTTACTATGAGTACATTGTTTTTCATTTTCTAAATATAAGGAATATGTATCATTCAATTTTGTAGGTGGATGAAGAGTACTAATAGTCATCACATTTTAATAATTTTTAAATTTTTTTTGTTGTCTTTGTATGCAACTTAACTATTTATAACTATTATTTTTGCATCTATATTTAAGGTGATTGTTGTTAGATTCATTATCCATCCAATGCTAAAAATATGTACATATTGAAATATGACCCAAAACATGACTCTATTATGTCATTACCCATTCACTTAGACAACCCAAAACAAATAAAATACCTCATTACTATTTGTAAAACCATGTAATGAAGCCTATAATTATTTGTGGGGTGTCTCACATTAAATACTATAAGCATTAAATACTATAAGTGAAGAGGGTAATAAAGCTACAACCACCCAATTTAGTATTCCATGGACCACATGAATGATTGGAATATGCACCAATATTATATGCTTTTCTTTTCTTTTTTTGTTCACAATGTGGAATCATTTCCTTACATTTAGTTCCCACAATCAAGTCCACAATGTCTTTGCAGTGCCTCTTTGCACATTTTAGGTAATGTAACATATTATTTGATTTCATAGTATGATGTCACTGATAAATGGTTTGATGAAAATAGTCCTTTAACACACACGTGTGAATGGAAATGCAGGTGCACACACAAATACATACACACATGCACGCACACACACACACACACACACACACAAAGTGAACATAACTAGTTTTCTATTGTACTTTTATCTTTATATTCTAGGAGTATGATACAATTTTTCGATGAATTTTATAGTTTCACAAAATGCATTTCCCTTAAAAGATTTTTTTTTTCCATCATGCAAATATTTTATGCCAAACATAGTGGCCTATAGAAGACAAACTAATTTTGTATATACAACTTTATTCATTCATGACACCAAAAAAATTAGATGTAAATGAAATTTACAACTTGAAGTTATTGATTCTTTTCTATAAATTTCCATGCTCAATATAACGTTCCAAGCTATATATTTACCCAAAGAAATTTATGTTTTATTCAGATATGTCAGGATTCTCTCTATAACTTTCCTTTTCTCACAATCATCAACAATCTCATAATATCTATTGAGTTTCTTTAAAACTCTAAATTTTATCGAATCATTTGAGGCTCAATCAACAACAACATCATTCTTACTTGTAGTGGAAGGTTGTTTCTTGCATTCCTAGTTGGAGTAGCTTCTTTTGTCCTTACCTTTTAATTATACTAATCTAAATAGGTACATGAGCTCTTATCATCTTCTCTAGCCTTCTCCTCTGGCCCATAACACTTTGCTTTATGTATTTTCTTTATGGGTTTAGCTTCATACTTCACAATCTTACCCTAAGGACTTTTAGTTTAGATTATTCCTTAACTAATTTTAGGGGTGCTTTATCTTCTTTTTTCCCCATCTAGTGATGTACTTGGACCTCCTAGTATCTTAGAGATTAGTGAGAATGCATATTGAAGGAGGTGGTGAAGTTTCCTTCTTAACATTTCTCAGTATAGATTATATATTCTCTTCTTCTTCCTACTTTATTCTCAATTCTTCCATCTTATCCTTTTATATGCCTCTCTCCTCACCAATATTTTGAAGAACCTTTTTTACTTCCATTTTAGAAGATGCTTCATTTATATATTTACCAACCTTCTAATATTTTTAGAATATACATTGAATCTTCCAACATCTTTATCTTTGGGTTGGCTAAGCATATTGCCAACATATGTTGTTGGTATGAATGTTCCAAGGGTTGCTTACACTACTCCTTAAGAGACTTAGCTTGTCTCTTATAGGCGCCTATTCACCTAGGTCCTTGATTGGGTTAGGTGATTAACTAACACCAATCCAAAATCCTCTCCAAGAGTTTGATCCCTTGTTCTTACACTCAAAAGATTAAATCTCTGTTTTAGTACTCTTCTCCACACTTCACTCAAAGGCTTCTAAATGCAACCTTCTCTCTAAATACATCCTTCAATGCAAGTCCATCCATCATCATGAGATCACTCTATTTACTTCCACTTGTGTCCATCTAGAAAGATCTTTAGACCTCTTCCTTAACAATTTCAAGATTTTTCCTCGAAGAAGCCTATTTAGGCCTAGTTCCAATTAGCCCTAGTAATCCACTAATTCCTCTTTCTTTCTTAAACTCTCCAAAAAACTTGGTTAAAAAACTCCAAATCCAAACACCCTTTTGGATTCTCTAATGGATTTTGTAAGTCTTGAAGCCCTAAGTTGTCTACATAGGTGATTCCTATCATGTAGGTCAAATAGGATTAAAAGACCTATTTCCTCATACTAGACCACAAACTTGTTTAGAAATTCACCTAAATGGATTGGTAAGACCTCAATCTCCATGATATATCAAGCTAGGACTATCCCCTTTCTATAATTATACTTGTTTCATATAGTACTTCTATCCCCTGCATGAAATCCTTGATTTAGCATTATCAAACTCTTAACCAGACCTTCACAGCTCACCTAGGGCTTGACATTAAAAATAGTTGTATTATTCCCACGGACTCCTACCTTTATATACAACAATTACAGAGTCCCCACTTGAAGATTCAACCACTTACTTTGAGTTCCCATGGTAAAATCTCATGTGGTAGCCATTTTCCCTAAATTTGCCTAACTGAGACCAACAAACTATTCTAAACTTAAATAATTTACTATACACACTAAATCTACTCGAGACCCTTAACTTATAAAATGATAAAATATTCTAATGCACTGTAGAATATGATCCAATCACTATATCAATACACTCAATAGATTAAGGTAGCTTTGTTCACACAAAACTCAAAAAAATGTTCTAACACAATCCAGTCTTATATTCCACACACCAAAAATTACAATGTCTCAATGTCTCTCCGTTAGATTTGAGTCTTGGCTCACATATATGCTATCTCCATCATTCTAGGGTCTATTAGTTGAGCATAACTTCTCATAACTTAGGGAATCTAAAGTTTTCCATGTTGCATGGAATATTTGCAATATTTGCAAATGTTGTCATGACAATTTTTTAGCAAGATTTGGCATTTTGCACTTATGCCTCTACCCTTGTTTCTAGGACCTCTAACCTCCATGTCTTGAGGATCCAAGACCTTTTAAGGCTATAATAGCATCTCAACAACCATTAAAAACTCTAACATATAAGAAACCTTAAAGACTCAATCTCCCTAACTCCTAACATTATTAAATGTAAAAACAACTAACAGAGGCTATTAGTGTGACCTTAGTCCTAATGATGAAATCACCTAGAAAAAATTGCAAGAGACCTTCTGAGGTCTAAAAATAATCGGTCTTATGCTCTTGATTTGGTTAGAGTCAAGTACAAGCCAAACAATGGAGGTTTCCTAGGTGTGCTCCCACACCATCCTCCCCACAATGAAAAGATGAATCCACCCTTGGATTTAGAATGTTTGGATCAATCCCCAATTTTTTGAATTTTGTTTCCTTTATCCATACTACATTAGTATCTATATTGTCCATGCTTCTTTTTGATGTGTTTCTTGTATTCCTTTATTCTAGTCTTCTTGTAGACTCTTGTGTCCAGTATGTTGCCTGATCATGTAGCTTGTGGCAATAGGTAGTTATAATTCTTCAACATCCTTGATCACCTCATGTGTGGTTTGGTTACTATCCTTCTATGTTCACTTATAATGAACTAGGTCTGCAATGTTGATTATTGGTGACAATACACTATCTTTAAGCAATTCAATTTTGAATGCATTGTCACCATAGTTATACAATATAGTATAGAGTCATATCTTCTTCATCTACAACTTGTGAGGGACTCCTTTCTTCAATCTTGATTTGTTAAGACGCACCATGACTAAAGCATCAACATTGAACTCAACTATGTTAGAAAAAATACTCCACCAAGATAACTAGGGGGTGTGAATCAATTATCCAATAGTTAAAAAATTTATCTTCATTAAACAAACTTAACCATTCAACCAAAGTAAATAGAAACCATAATAAGATGCACATAGACAGTTACACCAGATATGTTGACTAGGAAAACCCTTAATCAGAGGGAAAACCTCGTGGGAATGATGCCCACAAGATGATGTACTAATATAAATATTCTTTATTAGAGGATATACCCTATTATGAGTCTATTACAACATTTAGTACATATGAGTCCCTATTAGGACACTTTAAATCCCTGTTAGGAGACTCCAACCTTGTTAGAGGTCGTGCAAACCTTGTTAAGAGTTGTGGTACAATGTATGCAAGATGAGCCCATTGCTCAAACATATAATTTCAATTAAAGAAGAGCTGACTACTCAAACATGCACTTTATAGTTATGTTCCTCTTTCCTTTGTTTTGTCAACTGAACTAATCATTGTCAAACCTTGTAGACTATGTCACAAACCTCAGATCACTCAAATAAACCTCGATAATGAAGTTTCCTTCACTTTTTCTCTACTATGGTCAACTTCACATTCAACTCTCTTTGTTGCTTACAATTTATTTTCCATGTCATACTTGATAAAGAAAATTGTCCTTCCTTTATACCGAGTCCATAAAACAATTCCCTAAGTTGGTTGTTGAACCTTCTCAATTAATCATTATAGGACCACATTAAGAACATGTTACACTTAGCGATAACATTAATCTTCTGTCTTGCAACTTGAATACATTTCCGTGCATGCAATATTATGATGAGAAAACTTAGCCACATTATCATCAACATATCTTCTTCACATCCTCAACCTTGGTTATATGAATAAAAACTTTAATAAGAGATATAGCAAGTTTACTAGAACATGCCTATATAAATTCTATCTCAGAAAAGACATCACTGAAACTTACATAACTTCTTCCATACTTATCCTTTCTTCTTTTGATGTGAACTACATATACCTAATACTCAGAAGTATCTCCCATAACCTTAGATAGTGAGAATACTCAACTAGCCATCCATACCAACTTGATTTTATCAATTTTCTTTTGTAGATACAGCAAAAAAATTTCTATGTTGACATCAATGAAAAAATTAGTCGTGAAAGTAACATATCATCATTGTAACACATATACAATACTGCCCCATAGGAATATCATCAGCATTCATGCTTTCAACAATCTCTCAACAAACTGCCCTTCTAGTTCCATCTACTTTAGCTTTGTGTTTCATAGTGTTCTCTGCTAATGTCTTCCTCATTGTCTCATGAACCTCTTTCATGGCATATGAAAAATCATTAGCATTCCCACTTTCCTTCATCCCATCTTTCAAATATCTTAATTCATAGACACCCTAGGATGTAGTCCATAAACTATCTCAAATGGACTCTTCTTATTTATGGTGCCATTGTAGGCATATTTAGCTTGTCCAATCAGTTCGTCCCACTATTGTCTGTAGTCCTTTTTCAAGCATTTTAGATGATTTCCAAGGCTCCTATTAACAACCTCAGTTTAACCATCATTTTGGGGATGGTAGACTGATCTAAAGGACAAGTTGGTGCCCAACCTTTGCCAAACAGTCTTCCAAAGATGACTCATAAACTTAATGTCCATATTAGATACAATGTTTATTAGTAACCCATGCATTCTCACAATTTCTTTGAAGAATAGGGAAGCGATGTGAGTGGAATCACTAGTGGTCTTGCATGGAAAAAAGTTAGCCATTTTTATAAACCTATCTATAGCCACATACACACTATCCATTCCTCCTCTTGTCTTCGGTAACCCAACTACAAAGTCTATTCTTAGACATTTCCATGGCCTAGTAGAGATTGGTAGTGGTTGATAAAGACCAGCATTTGTAGAAGTTCCCTTAGGTTTTTGACAAATGATACAACTTTCCACATACCTCCTAACATCAAGATTCATTCTAGGCCAATAGTAAAACCTTGAAATTTGAGACCTTGAGTCTTACTAATCCCAAAATATCCACTCAAAGCTCCATTATGCTTTTCTTGTATCAAATTTCTCTAATAAAGCCTCTAGGAACACACAATTGATTTCCCTTAAATAAGAGATCACTTTGCAAAGTATATTCAACATATATGAAAATGATTCTTATGGTCAACACGTACCTTATATATGTTAGCAAAGTCATCATCACCTACATATAGATCCTTGAAATGACATATTCCCATGCATTTCAACTAAATGTCTTGGAGTGTGAGTGCTCTTCTAGATAATGCATCTACGACCTTGTTTAGAACACCCGTTTTGTTCTTGATATTGACTGTATATTCTTGTAGGTATTCAACCGACTTCATGTGCTTGTGACTTAACTTTTCTTGTGAATTCAAGAAACTAAGTGCTTGGTTGTTTGAATATACAATGAAATCCTTGGGAAGCAAAAAATGCCTCCACTTTCTTAGAGCTTGGACCAATGCATACATTTCTAGATCATATGAGGAGTGTTTCCTTTTAGCCTTACTCAACTTTTCATAATGAAAAGCTATTGGCTTTCCCTCTTGTCTTAGAACAACCCAATTGCTACATTTCTAGCATCGCATTCAATATGGAAAATCCTTTCAAATCTTGGTAGCACTAAAATAGGTTGAGCAAAAATCTTTTCCTTCAGTAACTCAAAAATCTTGTTAGAATGATCATTCTACACAAACTTGGTTTTCATTCCTCCTTTGATAGTATCTAACATAGAAGCACAAATTGCACTAAACTATCTTATGAATTTCTGATAGTATTGTGCAAAACCATGAAAACTTCTTACCTCTGTTGCTGACTTTGGAGTAGGCCAATTTATGATAGCTTCAACTTTTCTTATATCCATTTTTAGTTGACTATGTGCAAGAACAAATCCAAGGTACACTAGCTCTCTGTTTTGATGAACTCACACTTCTCCAAGTTGATCATCAACTTCTCCTCATGTACCTTCTTGAGAAAAATGTCAAGTTGTTCTAGTTTCTCACTCCTTGTCTTTCTATAGATTAGTATATCATCTAGATACACTACTACAAACTTTCCTATGTAGTCCTTTAGAACTTCATTCATGAGTCTAATGAATGTGGAGGGGGAATTAGACAATCCAAATGGCATGAGAATCCATTCATACAACCCTTGATTGGTCTTGAAGGAAATTTTCCACTCATCTCCTTCATGTATCCTTATTTGGTGGTAACCACTCTTCAAGTCTATCTTTCTATAGTACTTGGCTTTACTTAGGTAGTCCATTAGGTATTCAATCCTATGAATAGGGAACCTATACCTAATGGTTATCTTATTTGTGGCTCTTGAATCTGTACAAAGCCTCCAAGTTCCTCCTCTCTTTGGTGCAAGTACAATAGATATAGCACATGGACTAATACTCTTCCTATTTAGGCCTTGGTTTAGGAGTTCTTGTATTTGTCTTGCTATTTCCTCATTTTGTTGAGGGGTCATCTTGTAGACTACTTTCTTAGGTAGGGTAGCTCTTGGGATGAGGTCTATCATATGGCGTATAGCTCTTTTAGGGGGTAAAGTTGACAGTTGTCCATCACTTACAATACCTTGTTAAGATTGCAATATCCCTTAAATTTCTATAGGTAACTTTACCTTATTACTCTCCTTCTCTTTATTTCCCTCCTTTGGTCTCAACACTAATGAAAAACCTACACCTTCACTTTCTTCCATGGTTTGTTGGAACTCCTTCTCACTCACCTTGAGCACATTTGGACTAGTTAACATTTCTTCAACATCTTCCATCAATGATTGTATTTTTAAAGTCACATTTTCCTTCTTAAAGGTATAGGAGTTCTTTCATCCATCATGGATATCTTGGTGATCAAATTGCCATGGTCTCCCTAAGAGAAAATGACATGCATCCATAGGTAGCATAACACATAAAACTCCATCCTTATAACTTCTAATTGAGAACTCCACCCATGCTTTCTTGTTTACTAACACATGTTGGCTCTTATTTAGCCATGTGACCTTATAAGGATTAATGTGAGGTATACTTGTTAGTTTTAGCTTGTTGGCTACTTCCTCTAACACAATGTTGTCAGTAGACCCTGAGTCAATAATGACTCTACATTCTTTTCCCATCATTTTATACTTTATTCTAAATAAAGATCTTCTTTGGCTTGGATCCTCATTCACTGGCTCTTTGATCAAAGTTCTCTTCATCATGAGGTTCTCCCCTTCTTCTAGATTCAATGGTACTTTAGCATGCTTGTCTGTTGTATTGGACTCATCTTGAACTAAGTTTGTCCTCTTGTCACCTCATTGTGATGAACCACTTTTCTCTAGACATCTATAAGTTGGATTCCCTATTTTATTGCAATGGTAGCATTTCATACTAGCAAAGTGGTTGCCCCTTCCTCCTTGTCCACCAGTTATTCCTCTAGAATTAGAGTTTCTTCCTCTACGGCCTCTACTTGAGCTTCCTTCTTGTTTTTCACTGAATTTCACCTCACCTTGAGTCCTTGAATCTAAAATTTTCCACAATAGCCACCTCTTTGACCTCTATTATCCTTGCTCTTAGCTTTAGTTTTAGAGGTTTCTTGCTTCCTCTTGGTTTTCTCTTCTATATTCAAGGCCATTTGATAACATTGGCTAATGGTTTTGACATTTACTAGGCTTGTACCCTCTTGAATAGACCACTTAAGGCCATTCAAGTACCCTGTGAGCTTAATTCTTTCATCTTCAATTACCTTGGACCTCAAACATAATTTTTGAAATTCCTTAGTATATGCTTGAACATCTTAATCTTTTTTGTCTAAGATTTTGTCTTCTCTTATGAATTTGAACAATTCATAGTCATCAAGAAGATAGGTATGTTTTACCTTGGTTACCATACCCTTCCGTGTAACAATAGGACCTTTTCCATACTTCTTTTTCTTAGTTTGCACAAACTTCCACCAAGTAAGAGCTAAACCTCTTAATCTAGACTTGACCACCATAACGTTTTGTGCCTCAAAGATACCATCACATTCAAGATGGTTCTCAATTTTGTCAATCCATTCCACAATTGAATTTGGATCCATTTGTCCACTAACTAGTGGCACTCCTTCTAGAGCTTTACCACTCAGTGCTTTTAATGCCTTTAAGAATGGCTCATGAGGAAGAATAGGTTTAGGGGATGGTGCTTCTTCTTTCAATTCTAGTTCCTTCTCCCTTGCTTCATTTTCATCCTTTAAATCAATTTTCTCTTTGACCCTATTAACTTTGTCTTGGACTTCACCCAAGAGTTCCTCCATTTGAGCTATTCTCTCCCTTAGTGACTTGTTATCTTCTTCTTGTTCTTCAACCTTCTTGGTTAACTCAATGTAAGTCACCATGGTTGTGTCTTCCACTATTCCACTTGGCGTGTTATCTCCCACTAATTTTTTAGGTTGAAACATGAATTGCAACTCTAATAAAACTTAGGCTCTGATACCGATATGATATCAGTGTTCCAAGGGTTTCTTGCACTACTCCTTAAGAGACCTATCTTATCTCTTCTATGCACCAATTCACCTAGGTCCTTGATTGTGTTAGCCAATTAACTAACACCAATCTAAATTCCTATCCAAGAGTTTGATCCCTTGTACTTACCCTCAAAAGACTAAGACTCTATTTTAGTACTCTTCTCCACACTTCACTTAAAGGTTTCTAAAATGCAACTTTCTCTCTAACTACATTCTTTATTGTAGGGCCATCCATTATCATTAGATTACTCCATTTACTTCCAATTGTGTCCATTTGGAAATATCTTTATACCTCTTCCTTAATTATTTAAATATTTTACCTCAAAGAAGAAAATTTAAGCCTAGTTCCGATTAGCCCTAGTAATCCACTAATTCCTCTTTCTTGCTCAAACTCTCCAAACAACCTAGTTAATAAACTCTAGATCTGAACACCCTTTTGGATTTTGTAAGGGATTTTGTAAGTCTTGAAACCCTAAGTTGTCCATGCAGGTGATTTTGAATATGTAGATCTAATAGGACTAAAAGACCTATTTCCTAGGACTAGGCCATAAAATTGTTGAGAAACTCACCTAAATGGATTGGTAAGACCTCAACCTCTAGGATATGTCAAGCCAAGACTATCCCCTTTCTATAACTATACTTTTTTTGTACAGTACTTCTATCTCATGCATGAAATCCTCAATTTAGCATTGTCAAACCCTTAACTTCACCTTCCTAGCTCACCTAGGTATCGACATTAAAAATAGTTGTACTATTCCCATGGACTCCTACCTTTATATACAACATATATAGAGGGTCCACTTCAATATTCAACCACTTACTTTGAGTTCCCATAGTTGAATCTCATGTGGGAGCCACTTTTTCTAAATCTACCTAATTGAGACAAGCAAATTTTCCTAAACTAAAACAATTTACTAAACAAACTAAATCTACTCTAGACCCTTAACTTATAAAATGAAAAAATCTTCTAATGCACTATAGAATATGATCCAATCACTATATAGGTACACCCAATAGCTTAAGGTATCACTATTCACAAAAACTCAAAAAATTATTGTAACATAGTCCAATCTTCTATTCCACACACCAAAAATTACAATGTCTCAATCTCACTCCCTTAGATTTGATTCTTGACTCATATATAAGCTATGGTATATTTGTACTTATGCCTCTACCCTTTTTTCTAGGATGTCTAACCTCCATGTCTCAAGGATCCAATGCCTTTTAAGGCCATAATAGCATTTCCACAACCATTAACAACTCTAACATCTAAGACACCTTAAAGACTCAATCTCCCTAACTCCTAACATTATGAAATGTAAATAAAACTAATAAAGGCTATTAGGGTGACTTTAGTCCTAATGAATATATCACCTAGCCAAATTTCAAGAGACCTTAGAACCTATCCTATGTTCTTGACTTGGCTAGAGTCAAGTACAAGCTAAATAATGAAGGTTTCCTAGGTGTGCTCCTGCACCAGTTGTCATAAGGTTATGATCAACTTCATATGTAGTAGGCATGATTCAAAGTATCATAATTTCTATTTAAGTTGATGAAGAATGAAGCCCATAGCTCCTAAGAATCACTTGCATGTAAAAATCTATCATGAAAAAAGAGAAGCGAAAGCCATGGAGGCTAGAATTCCCAAATCCATAGATGAAACATAATAAATAGGAGATAATAAATGACTTAATAATTAAATATTGATATGATTTAATTAATAAGAAAGTCTATTGTATAGAACATGAATATTTAGAGAACACTAAGTTTGAAGAGATGATCAATCGAAGATGGAAGGTATCTTCATGGCATCCAAAAATATGAATGAAAAAATGTATACATGGTAAATTATCCAGCTTACCAAAATGCATAGGTATCTATCCATTGTAATTGCATCATACATAGGATCAAATAACTCATACATAGCTCACTCCATTGAACCAAGAAAGTAATATAATGCAAATTGGTAAGACATGAACATTGAAACTGAATGCAATATTTCCTACAAAAAGAAGAACTAGGAACATCGAGATTCAAACAAAGTACAAACACCTATAATACCATGTGTCATTGATACATCATGAAGCTAATTTCTTGGAATGAACACTTGCTTGACAAAGGGAGATGCCAAATATGGCTAACATGAAACCCGCGAAGGCAATCTATAATGTAGTGTGAGTACAAAAAAACACAAAGATGTTCAAGATCCTAAAATGCAATAGAATGGCATTTTAACTCCATGTGTTTGCAAAAATAATACAAAAAGATGTCAAAAAAGATCAAAATATACATGAGGCTGATACAAGAGATAAGTTACAACCCATGAAAAATCATCTATAACAACAAAATTTATCTTTGGAACTAAAACCACCAAGATATCCACTAGAATAGAAAAAAATAATAAATTGAATGGGATGTGTCTAGAGAAGAATATGGAAAATAGAACCTCCAACTTTGACTACATAAACTAACAACCAAAAAACATTGATATTCCAAAGAAATTGCACCATCATGAAGGAATTAGAATCATCTTTCCAACGATATCTTGTTTGTAATAGACAAATTCAAAAAACCACAAGCAGATAAAAAAAGAGTCAGGGAAAAATACAAAATCACCATCTCTATATTTGTGCTAAATGCATTGAGAAGTGTGTCCACTAGTACAAAAATTAACTTGGGAGGCATGTTAGTTTTGTACCAAAAATTGACTCAGGAAGTGTATAGATTTCATACCAAAATTCCCTAGGGAAGCATGTTGGTTCTATACCAATTACTTCGAGAAGAATGTCAATTCTGTAGTAGAAAATATCTCTATATATGTACTAAAAATCTCAATTTTTGTAACAAAAAACCTCAATTGCTGTTCCAAAAGAGGTGTGCATCTTTTCCAAAGGATATGTGCACTCCCTTTGGTGTCTAGCTGAAATGGTTCTCATGTTACAATGCACCAGTAAGGTTATTCCCATCTTTTATCAAGTGGAACCATTGGAACTTTGCCATACTAAAAAGAGAGTATACAAGGATGCATTTCTTGAACATGTAGAGAAGGGGAAGTATATATAGAGAAGATAAAAGAGTGGAAGGGAGCCCTTCAATCAGTTCCATTTACCACGTGCTATGAGATCAAGGATTCTAAGTAAGTTCTTTGTTTACTTTTGACTTACTTGGCATGTCCATTTACTATTTCTTCATTTTCCAATTAGATTAATTAGAGATATCTTTTTCATAGAGTTCTCCTCTCTCTTGTAGTTCTAGTGATTGAAAAGAAATAGTGTCCATTGTGGAAAAAAAAAGTTCAAAAGACAAAACATTTACATGTTCCCAAATATCCAATATGACTTGATAAGATTGTAAAAGATTTTGAAATTAGGTGTCTTAGTGATCTTGTTCAAGTTTTCAAAAGCCAGTGTAGAATGAAAAAAATTGGAGATAGAAAATCCAATGTTGTTGGCATTTTTGGTATGGGTGGAGTTGAGAAGACAACTATCTCCAAGATTTTTATAACCAAAATAGATTAAAATAAAGAAGGATTTTTCTGTTTGATGTTTGAGAAGCCTCTACTAGTGGTAAATTACCTGCATTACAAAGTGAGCTCCTTAGAAATATCTTTTGTGAATATCACAATTTTGTAAGTATCAAGGAAGGAAAAATCCATCTGAGGGATTGTTTCCAAAGGAGCCAGCCCTCTTTGAGCTTCTTGATTGCTTTGGATGATATCGATCATGTGGACTAGCTAGAGGCTCTAATGCCCTTGGATTATTATTCAATAAGTATGATTCTTACCTGGGTGTTTTTACTACTTGTGATGTGGAGGTTCTTGTAATAGTAGGTATTAACATTGATAACCATTTGAAAGGTTTTCATTAAAAAGATGAGAAAGAACTATTCTGTTGGCATGTATTTGGCCAACCCCAGCCATGTAGCCAATATGAAGATCTAGTAAAGACCTTTGTAAATGTGTGTGGAGGCTTGCCTCTACGATTACAAGTTCTAGGCTGACATGTCTTTGGCAGAAATTTTCAATATTGGAGGGGTGAATTGAAAAAAGTGAGTAAGACACTGCTAAGAGATGTCAAGAAGAGAATGAAGATAAGCATTGATTCATTAGATTATGAAGAACAACAAATTTTCATGGATGTAGCATATTTTTTTATTGGAAAGTCAAAGACTATGGCCATGATGATATGGGAAGGGTCTATATGGAGCTCACACCTTGCTTTGGAAAACCTAAAAGATAAATGTCTTCTAGAGGAAAAAGAAATAGATAAATTCCTAGTATGTTCCAAGAGAGAGCCTGTCTTGGAAGCCAGACTAAAGACTAGGGATGATGTAAAGTTTCTAAAAATTCTATAACTGAATATAGACTAGATTTGATCTTCTTCCTCTCCTTTCTATTTTCCAAGAATAACTTCAAAGTATTGCCTTCAATTGAATTAAAAATATAATTCAAAATTTTGTCTTTTAATTCTGCAATTCGAATGTGGGTAGTATTGACTAAGGAGAAGACTTTTCTTTGTTCTTGTGTTCTCTTGGACTTCAACCTTACTTTCTATACATATATGAATCAAGGGACATGTCCTTAGAAAGGAAATGTCTCTTCCCAAGTCAATTTATGCCTAACCTCTAGAAGTCAACGACTTTACAAGAATTAAATAAGTTTAACACAAACATAAACTAAAGAGTTTAAATTAGTTTTAAACTATTACACAAGGATAGACACTGATGTCTTAAGGAGAGCAAGCCACTTGGACCTAAATCAATATTTATTCATGCCATATCAAATCAAATCGGGCTATTATTAGATTAGTATGGTTACAAGTTACAGAATTAACACCCCTCTTAACTTGATAATCATACTAAGAGATATCATATCTAGCAACATCAATAAAGATGAATGAGCAAGAATTGACACTCTATATCTATTTGAATCCATATAGCATGTGGTATCATAGAACACATGATACAATGTCATATACTAAATTTGTAATATGTCAAATCACTACTACTAGTGATAACAATATTGCAAAGAATACAATGTAAAAGATAAATCTGAAGAGTTATTTAAGTTCTTCATTTATCCAAGTTGTGACTCATAGATATTGGTATTCTTATGTCACAACATGATCTTGAGTTTAAGATCTACCAGAATACAGGATAAACCCCAGAGAATAATAAAATTCTTCCTTTATCCAATTTGTGACATATAGACATAACAATGTCCACATCACAATATGATCTTGAACTCACCTAGATCTTACAATAGAACTCTACTATTTAGCACATTATCTAAGAGATATTCATCTGTCATAATGTCTTTTATACAAGTGTTCATTATCTTAGAGATCGTCACCTCTTAATTTATAAATACAAATGGTGGAGCCCATAATAGTCAATATCCTGACAAATAAAATTATCTTATTAATAATTTAAAGAATACAAATGGATTAAAATTTAACCATACGAAGTCTTCTTCTAAAGTATTCTATTTTCACTCTAGATAGAGGTTTGGTAAGTATACCTTCTATTTGATCTGCAGTGCAAATGTATTCTAATTTTAGAGAATTCTTTTCTACTATATCTCTTACATAATGGTAAGGAATTTCCATACGCTTGGACCTATCATGAAAAATTGGATTCACCAAAAGCTTGATGGAACTTTTATTATCACAATGAATAATTGTAGGACTCATTGCTTTCTCAAATAATCTCACAAGTAACTTCCATAGCCAACCTATTTCTTGACATACCATTGCTGCTGCAATGTATTCAACTTCTCTAGAGCTTTGAGCTACTGAAGACTGCTTTTTGCATATCCAAGATATCATTGTTGATCTTAAATTAAAACATCATCCTGAAGTACTTTTCCTATCTTTAACACTTCCACCCCAATCTAAGTCAGTGAATCCATGTAAATCTAGGCCAACCTTCTCATATTTGAGTCCAAAATTAAGAGTGCCTTGTAAGTATCTCATAATGTGTTTAACTACAACTAGGTGAATCTCCTTTGGATCACACATAAACTGGCTTAAGGCATTAATAGAATAGAAAATATTAGGTTTTGTGCTTACTAAGTATATAAGGGACCCAAACATCTATCTATAGAGAGTAGAATCTATGGAAGGTGATTCTATTGTTGCTTCTTTAATTTTATGTAGATTAGTCTCCATTGGAGAAGACATAGACTTGTAATTCCTTATTCTAAATCTCATTTAAATGTATGATGTGTACTTCCTCTGATTAAGTATGATATTGTCAAAAAAGTTTCATACTTCCAATTTGAGGAAGTAATGAAGGAGTCCCAAGTCTTTCATTTCGAACTTTCTAGTTAGATCTTTCTTGCATTGATCTATAAGATAATCATCACCTATTATTAGTAAATATCAACATACAGTATCTACCATATCATTTTTATCTCTTTTATAATATAAATTTGGATTGGCTTCATTCTTGTAAAATCTTAAGCCGGTGCTCGATATTTATCAATTCTTCCATACCAAGCCCTACGAGCCAGTTTAAGCCCATAAAGAGCCTTCTTGTGCCTACAAACAAAATTGTTAGGGTCGTGAGTTTCAAATCCTTCAGGTTGCTCCAAATATACTTATTCTACAATATTTCCATTTAGGAATACTATTTTTACATCCATCTAATGTACTTTCCATCCTGTTGATGTTGTAATTACTAGGACTCATCTTACAGAGGTATATATGGAGAAAAGAGTAAAAGTTTCTTCATAATAAATCCCTTCTTTTTGAAAAAATCCTATGGGTAAAAATCTAGCTTTATATTTCTCAATGCTACCATCAACAACATGCTTTATTTTATACAACCACTTGGAAGAAACAATAGATTTTCCTTTAGGTCTTGGAATAATTTCCCAAACATCATTCTTTATAATAGATTGGTATTCTTCTATCATAGCTTCTTTCCAAGCTATATGTTTATATCATCCGAAGGATTGGTTAGTTCTATTTTGGATAAATCATTCGTGTTTGTTGTATAACTAGAAAATCTTTTAGGTCTTTTTCTTCCTTTGACTATTTTAATGGGCCAAAGTGGTCTTTTCTTTGATTTTTTATTTTCTCCAAGATTTAGATTTTGAATTTCATCTTCAATTTCTTTTATGTTGTCCCTCTGAGACTTTAGACTCACTATTTATTTCAAAACTAGGTAAAGGAGAAGGTTCTTTAGAACTTAGGGCTCTTTTGATTGCTAGATCTTCTACAAACATTAAATCCTTACTAAGTTCAATATTTTTCTATCCAGGTATGAAAATCCTATATACCTTAGATGTTTCACTATACTTTACAAAAATACCTTTCCTCCAAGAGGGTTCTAACTTGGTTCTCTTTTCTTTTGGAACATGGATAAATACAGGGCACCCAAAAATCTTAAGATGACTTATATTGAGTTTAACCTTAGTAAAGACTTCTTCAAGAGTTTTATCTCTAAGGTAAGAGTGAGGGCTTTGATTTTGAATATAGACAACACTACAAGAGGCTTCTGCCTAAAGATAATATTCTAGATTTTGATCAAATATCATAGCTCTAGTAGCTTCTATAACTATTCTATTCTTTCTTTCTACTACCCCATTTTGTTTTAGATTATACGGAACGGTATACTCCCTCTTAATTCCTATTTATTTACAAAATCTTTTAGAAAAATCTGATGTGTATTCTCCTCCATTATCATTTCTAAGAGTTTTAATTTTATGTCCTGATAATTTTTTAGTTAATGTTTTGAATTTTAAAAATCTCTTTAGGATTTCTTCTGATTCTTTGCATTTTAAGAAGTAACTTCATGTTTTCCTAGAGGTCATCTATGAAAAAAATATAGTACCAAAATCCTCCAAGAGAAGGAATAGACATAGGTCCACATAAATATGAATGAATTAATTCCAAAACATTATTTATTTTTCTAGTACTATCATGAAATGGACTTTTGGTGTTCTTACCTAGTGCATACCCTTTGCATATGATTGAGTGGTCTTTATTTAGTTTAGGTAGACCAGTAACCATCTTCTCCATTATTAATAAGGTTTTGAAATTTAGATGCCCTAATCTTCTGTGTCATATTTCATTTATGTCTACAACTTCATGAATTAAGGCTTCAATAGGTCAACTTGATTCTGAATTCAATTCATACAAATATCCTTTTCTCTAAACAATAAACTTTGCTTTCTTGATTGAGGAGTTCTTTTCCTAGGTTATTACTGTACTATCCATGAATGCAACATTATGCCCATTATCTTCATTAATTGAGATTTAAAGATTTCTTTTTATTATTTGTACATAGAGTACACCTTTGAGAAGAGAGTTTCATGATTCTAGTTTGAAGGTGTAGTTTCCAATTCCTTCGATGAAATGTGCTAAATTATCACTAATGGTACATTTTCCATTAACCTTTTATGAAATAGAGTCTAGTGCTTCTTTATATCATGTTATATGTTTTGATGATCCACTATTAATTACCCATTCTTTACTTGAGATTTCATTTGATATTGATGAATATAATACATGATTCTCGGGACCATAGTTATGTTTTTCCCCAGTAATAGTTATATAGTTTTCTTGTTGTTTAGAATTTTTAATACAATTATATTTGTAGTGTCCAAACTTTTCACATCTAAAACACTTTATCTCGGATAGATCTTTCTTTGGTTTCCCATTCTTTTAATTTCCTTTTTTCTTCTTGAAATGCTTCTTCTTGCCCTTATAGGACTTTGTATTAAGAACATGAAGTTCTTCATCTTCTATTTTTAGTTCCCCTCCTTTCTTTAATTTTTTGGAATATTCTTCAAGACAATCCCTCTTAAGTTTGTTGAAGTCAAGAAGTTTATCTTTAGCACTTATTCCTTGTGCAAATGTTTCCCATGAATTTGCTAATCCATCTATAGCCATTAGTATTAGTTTTTTGCCACAAATAATGGTTCCTATACTTGATAGTTGATCTCTAATATAGGTAACCCTTAGGAAGTAAGAATTCATTGATTCTCCTTTTTTCATTTGTATGTGATGTAGTTTCCTTTTTAGTGCGAGAATCCTAGTTGCATTGTTGACCTCATATGCATTTAGTAATGTATTAATCATATCAAATGTTGTTTGATGGTTTGTAAGCATAGGTACAATATCAAATTTTACTCCATTTAAAATGATTTGAATAACTTTCCTATTTCCTTTGCTCTAGATAGATTTATGAGGTTCAATTGGAGGTTGTATGGATGGTTTATCAACAAATTGTTTTACATCATTTTCTTCAAGAATCATCATGGTTCTAAATTTTCAGGCATCAAAGTGCTCTTTCCCATCAAACTTTTCCTTGGGTCTGATTGTGTATGCTGTTGAAGATAGGAGATAGTTGCTAGATATATATAAAGTTTGATTATTGAATTTTGTAGAGGCTAGGTTCGGCTACCAAAGCTTTGATACCATGCAAAGTTTCTACAAATTCTATGACTAAATATAGATTAGATTTGGTCTTCTTCCTCTCGTTTCTATTTTTTGAGAATAACTTCAAAGTATTGCCTTCAATTGAATTAGAAATATAATTTAGAATTATGTCTTTTAATTCTGCAATTCGAATGTGGGTAGTATTGACTAAGGAGTAGACTTGTCTTCATTCTTGTGTGCTCTTAGACTTCAACCTTACCCTCTATTACCCTCTATAAATATATAATTCAAGGATATGTCCTTAGAAAGGACATGTCTCTTCTAATGTCCATTTATGCCTAACCTCTAGAAGTTGATGACTTCCAAGAATTAAAAGAGTTTAACACAAAAATAAACTAAGGAGTTTAATTAGTTTTAAACTATTACACAAGGATATACGCTGATGTCTTAAGGAGAACAAGGTAAGGACTTAAATAAATATTTATTCATGCCATATCAGACCAAATCAATATGTTATCAGATTAGTATGGTTACAAGTTACAAAATTAACAAATGATAGGTTTCATTTGACAATGCGAGACTTGAGAAGAGAAATGGCAGATGAACTGAACCATCCTGGTCGGGTGTGGCAACCCCAACACCTACAATCTTTGGTAAGCTTGCCACTCCAAATATTATTTTCTTATTTATATTTAAATTTCAATATTTACTACCACTACACAATTGTAAGCCAAATTCTATATTAAATGCAGGAATTAAAGGGATTCCAAAATATCCTTGCTCAAGCTAAAGGCATATGTTTCCAATCAATTTGGGATGAATCCATGGGTTTTAAAATTACATACTTTATAGGGGACTCAGGGTTCCAATACTTCCCCACTCTGGCTTCATCTTGACTACCCTAGAGGGCCTAGACCAAGAGGCAATATAAACACAAGCTGCATTCCTTGGTGGATTCCTCTTCAAAACTTGTAGTACATTGGTATACAAAATGGTTGTTTCCAAAGACTATGGCAGAGCGATGTGCAAGTATTTTGTCCTCCTCCATCAAAAATTAAGCCTTGAATAAATGTTGGAAAAATTTAATGCAATGTTAACATTTGCCCCTAGAGCCAAATGCTCACTTACCCCCCTGACATCTAGAATAGATAGAAAAATTAATATGGGTAGGTGAAGTTTTTCAAATTCTGAAAAGAGGGGGAAAATGGAATGTGACAAAAAAGAATGTTTCTTCATTCATATTCATTCATTTAGAGATCAAGAGTTTCAAGTAGATCAAGCACATCAAAAGTTGCAGAGGAGAGTAGAGCAGAAGAAGGAAGAAGAAAAGAAGTTTGTGCCTGTAGTTGCACATGTTTCCCCTATTCTCTCTGTAAGTTGTTGTTTGGATTTGTCTTGTTGAAGTAGTGATTTCTCTAGGCACCATTGTATGTAGCCATTAGAGTTGTAGGTTTAAAGTTTATTGAAGTTTGAAGTTTTACCAGTTTAGGGTTATTTTAGGGTTTTCTGGTTGAAGCTGAATACTCCCAGATTTTGTAATAGTTTAAATCAAAGATTGAATAGAAGGCAAGAAAGCATACTTGAATCCATTACTCTTCTCTTGTATTTTGCATTTGAGTAATTTGTTTGAAAGCTTAAAGCTTTGGCTCTCTAGTTTTAATGGTGAAAGCATTCATGGTTGAATTTCTTAAGTTATAATTTTTTAGTTGAATAGAACACTCAGCATCCTCTTTCTCAGTTGGAGCCGAGCTCACTCAGGATCTATTGTTGCCAAGCATTTCCTTTGGAGTCAAGCTTACTCGACATCCATTGTTGCCGAGTATTATTTCTTTGAGTGCCGAGATAACTTGGCACCTGTTGCCTATCACTCGGCACCCTCAAGTGTTGAGCAATCTACCACTCAGCACCATCAAGTGCCGAGCAATCTGTCACTCGGCACCTTCAAGTGTCGAGTAAAACTGGCACTTGGCACCTTCATGTGCCGAGCAACTTTTAAGTGCCAAGTAAAATTTTAAGTTTAGGGTTGTGAGTATTAAATTAAATTTTAATATATTTCTCACATGGTATCAGAGCTTTGAGGCCCCACATCCACAGTGAGTTAGGACATTTTTTTTTCTTGGGATATTTGACATGGTAGGAGATGCAGGAAAGATATGGCAGCAGCCACCACCATTCAATGGGCAAAATTATGATACATGGGCAAGAAGATAAAGACCATAATGGTTGCAAATGATTTGTGAGAATTTGTAGTTAATGGATTCAATGATGTGACTGATCCAACTTAGAATGCTGCCCTCAAAAATGCACAAAAGACTCATTTGAAAGAGTCAAAGAGGAAAGATGTAAAGGCATTAAGTCTTATTGAAGCAGCAATGACAGAGATAGTATTCTCAAAGATTGCAGCAGAAAATTATGCAAAGGAAGCATGGGATATCCTTGATAAAAACTTGAAGGGGACTGATAAAGTCCATATAGTAAAGCTACAGAATATAAGGAGGGAGTTTGAGAACTTTCAGATGAAGGAAAATGAATCAATTGCTGACTTCAGTTCAAGAACCTCCAATGCGATTAACCAATTGAAGTCAAATGGAGAAGACTATCAAGAGAAGAGGATAGTGGAAAATATATTAAGGAGTTTACCTCATAAATATGACAATTTGGTCATGACCATAGAAGAGGCAAAAGACCTCACTATTTTGACAATGGATGAGTTGATGGGTAAACTTCAAACCCATGAGCATAGGATCAATAGATCTACTTCTTCATCTTCCCAAGAGTAAGCATTCAAGGCTTAGACAAATCCAAGAGGAAGGGGGAGAGGAAGAAATGGCTCAGGCAGAAACTCCAGAGGTAGAGGCCAAGGAAATGAAGGACAAAGAAATGCTGCAATAGAAAGCTCAAGAAGAGCAGATGGAGCAAGTAACTCACAAAATACTTCAACAGGAGGTAAGAAAAAATACAACTCAAATAAGAGTAATGTAGAATGCTACTACTGTCATAAATATGGGCATTATGCAAGTGAATGCTGGAAGAAGCAAAGTGATCAGTCAGGACAAGAAAATGTGGTTGATGTTAACATGGGAAGTGGAAATAATGCCACTGCTTTCATCATGTGTAATGTTGGTGAAGAAGGAAGCCTTGAGGTTTGGTACCTTGACAGTGGATGTAGCAACCACATGAGTGAAAATGAAACTTTTTTTTCATTCATTGACAAAGAGTTTCAAATCAAAAATTAAGATGGGTAACAATGAAACCCTACCAGTTGTGGGCAAAAGATCAATTATGGTCCGCACCAAGAAAGGTGAGAAGAAGGAAATACAAAATGTGTATTTCACCCCTGGTATGAAGCACAATTTGATGAGCATTAGTCAGCTCATTCAAAATGGATACAAAGTGCTGATGGAGAATGACATGTGTGTCATTCAAGAAAAGGATGGGAGCAAGGACTTACTTGCAGCAGTTCAAATGACAAAGAACATAATGTTTCCCTTGAGGATAGAGACATGTTTCTCATCTCAAGTTGGTGTTGCACCTCCCACATAATCAGCTTTAAGAAGTGTGATTGAAGACCCTCCACGGTTGTGGTAGCTTAGGTATAGTCATCTTGGCTATGCTGGTTTAAATTTATTGTCAAATAAAAGAATGGTAGATGGTTTGCCACATGTAGAAAATTCTTGTGACAAGTGTGAGGCTTGTATTTTGAGTAAGCAACATAGGCTTCCCTTTAATTCTAAAATTTTTAGGAGGGCTAGATATCCATTAGAATTAGTGCATACTGACCTAGTCAGTCCTATGCTAGTTACTTCCACTGGGGGGAGTACTTATTTCATTACATTCATTGATGATTTCAGTTGTAGGACATGGGTGTATTTCTTAGAGAATAAATCTGAAGCATTTGATAAATTTGTAGAATTTAAAGCCCGGGCTAAAAGAGAATGTGGACACTATATCAAGGTCCTCAGATCAGATAGAGGAGGGGAGTATACCTCTAATTTTTTTGTAAATTTTTGCAGAAAACATGACATAAAAAAAGAGCTCACAGCCAGCTATACACCACAACAGAATGGAGTGGCTGAAAAAAAGAACAGGACCATTGTTGAAATGGAAAGGAGCATGAGGAAAGAGAAAGGTCTCCCAATTGAATTTTGGGGAGAGGCTGTGGCAACAACAATTTACCTAATTAATAGGTGTCCTACAAAGGCAGTCCATGAAAAAATTCCAATGGAAGCATGCTCACGAGGAAGATGGATAGCTGAACACCTAAGGGTGTTTGGATGTGTTGCATATGCACATGTGCCTAAAGAGAAAAGGAAAAAATTGGATGAAAAAGGTGTGAAGAGCATCTTCATAGGGTATAGCTCAGAATCAAAGTCATATAGATTGTATGACCCATTGAATAACAAGATGACTCTTTCAAGAGATGTGAAATTTCTTAAAAATTAGTCTTGGTATGGTCCAACTGATGAGTCACCAAGCACTTCAAGTAAAGTGCCAATTATGAGTGAAAAAGACACTGATGAACAACAAGAAGAAGGAGCAAATAGAAAAAAAGGCAAGTAGGTTTAGTCACTACAGAGGTCCTCTAGGAATGACCGAGTGTTAGTGTCGAGTACTAATGAAGACCGAGCTGGTCAGCAATGCAACAACAGTGAAGATTTTGATCCCACACTCTCCTCCTGTTACCAAGAAAGACCAAGAGTCTTAGGGAGATATACCAAGATGAAAGGTATGAAGATTATGATGAGAGTGTTAATTTTGCATTATTTTCTGATAGTGATCCAATATATTTTGAAGAATCTATTAAGAAGAAGAAATGGTGTAAGGCCATGGATGAGGAAATAGATGCTATAGAAAGAAATGAGACATGGGAGCTAACTGAATTGCCTCCAAAGAAGCATGTGATTGGAGTGAAATGGGCCTACAAGACCAAATGCAATGCTGAAGGCAAGATTGATAAGCATAAGGCAAGGCTGGTAGTTAAAGGCTACAAATAGCAATATGGAAGAGACTATGATAAGACATATGCCACTATTGCAAGAATGGAAACCATGTGTGCTATCATAGCAATTGCAGCGCAACACAAGTGGAAGGTATTTCAAATGGATGTGAAGTCCGGCATCCGAAATGGTGTATTGAAAGAAGAAGTATATGTGGAGCAGCCACCTGGTTATGAAGTTGTAGGTGAAGAGAATAAAGTATACAGATTGAAGAGAGCTCTTTATGGGCTCAAGCAAGCTCCAAGGGCATGGTATAGTAGGATTGACTCATATTTGATGAGCAATGGCTTTAGCAAAAGTAATGGTGAGCCCACTCTTTACATCAAGGCAACAGATGGTAATGTATTGATTGTTGTCTTGTATGTAGATGACTTGATTTTTACTGGTAATGATAAGGCTCTAATTGGCGAGTTTAAAGAGGCCATGAAAAGTGAATTTGAAATGAAAGACCTAGGTCTCTTGAAATACTTTCTAGGCATAGAAGTAAAACAAATGCATAATGGCATTTTCATCTCTCAAGAAAAATATGCAAGGCAGATCTTGGAGAGATTTAAAATGTAGAACAGTAAGACAACCCCCACACCAATAGCAGTAGGTCTAAAGTTGAGCAAGGAAGACTCTAGCAAGAGAGTGGATCCAACATTATACAAGAGTATGGTTGAAAGTCTAATGTATTTGACTGCAACTCAGTTAGACTTAACGCATGTAGTAAGTCTGATTTCCAAATTTATGGAAACACCAAAGGATTCCTATTGACAAGCGGGAAAAAGGAACCTAAGGTATGTAAAAGGTACCAAGGGATTTGAGATTTTATATACTGCAAATGATAATTTCAAGTTGGTTGGTTACACATATAGTGATTGGGTTGGAAGTTTAGATTATAGGAAAGGTACTTCTGGATACATGTTTCATATGGGATCTGGTACAATTCCATGGGCATGCAAGAAGCAACTTATTGATGCTCAATCTATAGCAGAGGCTGAATACATTGCAGCAAATGCAGCAACATGTCAAGCAATTTGGCTAAGGAGGATCTTGATAGATTTGAATGAAAGGCAAAAGGATGGAACCACAATTTATTGTGACAACATCTCATCAATTACATTGTCTAAGAATCCAGTCTTCCATGGGAGAAGCAAACATATACAGATCAGATATCACTTCATCAGAGAGTTGGTGGAGAATAGGGATATCAAGATGGAATTCTGCAAGTTTGAGGAGCAGCTAGCAGACATTTTCACAAAGCCATTAGGCATAGGAAATTTTGTACACCTAAGAGAGTGTTTTGGTGTAGTTGATATGGATCAATAGTGATCCTTACTTGTTTGGCTCAGGAAAAAGGGGGAGTGTTGGAATATTTAATGCAACATTGACGTTTGCCCCTAGAGCCAAACGCTCACCTACCCCCCAATGTCTAGAATAGATAGAAAAATTAATATGGGTAGGTGAAATTTTTCAAATTCTAAAAAAGAGGAGGAAAATGGAATGTGAAAAAAAGGAATGTTTCTTCATTCATATTTGTTCATTCAAAGATCAAGAGTTTCAAGCAAATCAAGCATATTAGAAGTTACAGAGGAGAGCAGAGTAGAAGAAGGAAGAAGAAAAGAAGTTTATACCTGCAATTGCACATGTTTCCCCTGTTCTCTCTATAAGTTGTTGTTTGGATTTGTCCTATTGAAGCAGTGATTGCTCTAGGCACCATTGTATGCAGCCATTAGAGTTGTAGGTTTAAAGTTTATTGAAGTTTGAAGTTCTACCAGTTTAGGGTTGTTTTAGAGTTTTCTGGTTGAAACCGAATGCTCCCGAATTTTGTAATAGTTTATATCAAAGATTGAATACAAGGAAAGCATGCATACTTGAATCCATTGCTCTTCTCTTGTATGTTGCATTTGAGTAATTTTTTTGAAAGCTTAAAGGTTTGGCTCTTTGGTTTTAATGGCAAAAGCATTCACGTTGAAATTTCTTAAGTTATAATTTTTCAATTGAACAGAACACTCAGCATCCTCTTTCTTAGTTGGAGCTGAGCTCACTCAGCATCTATTATTTCTGAGCATTTCCTTTGGAGCCGAGCTTACTCGGCATCCATTGCTTTCGAGTATTATTTCTTTGAGTGCCGGGCTAACTCAACACCTGTTGCCTGTCACTTGACACCCTCAAGTGCCGAGAAACCTACCATTTGGCACCATCAAGTGCCGAGCAATCTGTCACTCGGTACCTTCATGTGCCAAGAAAATTTTAAGTGCTGAGTAACACTTTAAGTTTACGTTTGTGAGTATTAAATTAAATTTTAATATATTTCTCACAATAAAGATATGCTTAGATCTCTATAATGTGATGATAGTGTCTTGACTATTGGGTACAACCAATGTTAAAAATAATTGTATTTTGATTATCAGGCACCCTCCCATTTAAAAGAGCTGCGCATTTGTAAAACCTCTCTGAAAGAGTTTTCAGATTTATCAGGAAAGTCAAATGATATTGAACACTTGTAGTATTAAGTTTTCGGGAGTGTGGAATGGATGTATGGTTTTTATAGCATCTCTAGGATTAAATCTCCATAATTTATCTGTGACGGGCTCGAGATGTACAACGTATACTATAGAGGGTGCTATTTTTCAGTCCTCATATATCAATAATTTAAAACTGATTCTGAAGGAAAAAGTGGCTTTCAATAATGAGGGGTGGTCTAGAGAAACAATGGGCGATGATGAAAATTCACACATGAAGTGGTCCAGAACAATAATGAAAGAAGTGGTAAATTTACAGACAAAAATTTTAATTACTGGCATTTGCTGTCAATGTCTATAGTCTCTTAAAGTTTGTAATATGAAAAATCTTATTGGAGTGGATTTAGCAATGGTAAAAACATTGATATTTCTCGACATTATTGACTATGAAAGAATGAAAAAGTTGTCACTGGCACTAGATCTCATAAGCCTACAATGTTTGTCCATTAAAAAATGTCCTGAGCTTGAAAGAGTTCCCACGTCTTGCTAGGCTGACCATAATGGTTTTCATCTTCTTTTCTCATGTATAATAATTCTGTCCATTGAAGGATGGTGGCTACTGCCATATCTTTCTTGCATCTCTTGCCATGTCAAATATCCCAAGAAAAAAAATGCCCTAACTCACTGTGGATGTGGGGCCTCAAAGCTCTGATACCATGTGAGAAATATTAAAACAAAAGATTAAACTCACAACCCTAAAATTTACTTGGCACAAACTATTACCGAGTACCCAAAAATTGCTCAACACTTAATAAATCGAGTGGCAGGAGAGTTTACTGAGTGAGCTCGATAAATGAAGAACACACAACTCGATAACCAAAAGAGGGTGTGATTACTGAGTGAACTCGGTAGGCAAAGTGATTACCGAGTGAACTCGGTAGAAGAGTGATTACCGAGTGAACTCGGTAACCTCAAGAAGGTGAAGCTCGATAGAAGAGCAACTCGGTAACATAGGAGAATGAAACTTGGTAGAAGAAGGCACCAAGTGTACTCGGTAGCCACTGTAGAGAATGACTTCTACCAAAGACAATACCGAGTGTAGACTTATGACGTGAATATTTCCACCATTAAAACCAGAGACTCAAAACTTGAAATGCTCAACAATAAACTTCACAAATGCAATGAACAAGGAAAGAGCAATAGATTCAAGTATGCCTGCTTGCTTTCTATTTAACGTTGATTCAAACTAATACAAGATCTGGGAGCATTCAGCTTCAACTAGAAAACCCTAAAATAACCCTAAACTTTAAACTGATAAAACTTCAAACTTGCAGCTCTAATGGCTACATACAATAACACCTAGAGCAATCACTGCTTCAATAGGACGAATGAAATAATAAACTATGAACTATGAACTTAGAGAGTGATAGGTAGAACCATGTGCAATTGTAGGCATGACAATGATTCCTTCTATCTCTACAACGACTGATCTGTTGATCACATTTTCTCTCTGCCTTCTTTGCTCTGCAACTTCTGAGCTCTTCAACTTCTTCTCCTTCTACTGGGTCGAATGAAACTAATCATTCCTTTTGTTATACTTGCAAAATGTTTTCCCCCTCATTTCTGAATTTCAAAATTTCACCTACTGCATTCAAGTTTATGACTGTCCTGCAATTCATCAGGGGTGGTAGGTGGACGTTTGGCTCCAAGGGAAAACAACAATAGCATTAAATATTCCAACACTCCCCCTTTTTCTCGAGCAAAACAAACAAGGATCATTGCTGATCCAAATCAAGTACACCAAGACACTCTCTTAGGTGTACAAAAGTTCCAATGCCTAATGGCTTGGTAAAAATGTTTGCTAGTTGTTGCTCAAACTTACAAAATTCTATTTTGATATCCCCATTCTCCACCAACTCTCTAATGAAGTGATATCTAATCTCAATATATTTACTACTCCCATGGAAGATTGGATTCTTAGACAATGCAATTGATGAGATGTCACAATAAATTGTGGTTCCATCCTCTTGCCTTTCATTCAAATTTGTCAAGATCCTCCTTAACCAAATAGCCTGACATGCTGCTACATTTGCTACTATGTATTCAGCCTTTGATGTAGATTGAGCAACAATAGGTTGCTTTTTGGATGCCCATAAAATTGCACCCGATCCCATATGAAACATATATCTGGAAGTGCTCTTCCTATCATCTAAACTTCCAGCCCAATCGCTATCTGTGTATCCCACCAACTTGAAATCATCATTTGCAGTATACAAAATTCCAAATCCCTTGGTACCTTTCACATACCTTAGGATCCTCCTTCCCGCTTGCCAATGGGAATCCTTTGGTGTTTCCATAAATTTGGAAATCAAACTTATTGCATGCATTAGGTCTGGCCAAGTTGCAGTCAAATACATTAAACTTCCAACCATACTCTTGTATAATGTTGGATCCACTCTCTTGCTAGAGTATTCCTTGCGCAACTTCAGACCTACTGTTGTTGGTGTGGGGGTTGCCTTACTATTCTGCATTTTAAATCTCTCCAAGATTTGCCCTGCATACTCTTCTTGAGAGATGAAGATGCCATCATGCATTTGTTTTACTTCTATGCCTAGAAAATATTTCAAGAGACCTAGGTCTATCATTTCAAATTCACTTTTCATGGCCTCTTTAAACTCACCAATTTGAGCCTTGTCATTTCCAGCAAAAATCAAATCATCTACATACAAGACAACAATCAACACATTACCATTTGATGCCTTGATGTAGAGAGTGGGCTCACCATTGCTTTTGCTAAAGTCATTGCTCATCAAATATGAGTCAATCCTACTATACCATGCCCATGGAGCTTGCTTGAGCCCATAAAGAGCTCTCTTCAATCTATATACTTTGTTCTCTTCACCTGCAACTTCATAACCAGGTGGCTGCTCCACATATACTTCTTCTTTCAATACACCATTTAGGAAGGTGGACTTCACATCCATTTGATATACCTTCCATTTGTATTGAGCTGCAATTGCTATGACAGCATGCACAGTTTCCATTCTTGCAACAGGGGCATATGTCTCATCATAGTCTCTGCCATACTGCTATTTGTAGCCCTTGACTACCAGCCTTGCCTTATGCCTACCAATCTTGCCTTTAGCATTACATTTGGTCTTGTAGACCCATTTCACTCCAATCACTTGCTTCTTGGAAGGCAAATCAGTTAGCTCCCATGTCTCATTTCTTTCTGTAGCATCTATTTCCTCATCCATGGCCTTACACCATTTCTTCTCCTTGATAGCTTCTTCAAAATAAATTGGATCACTATGAGAAAATAATGCAAAATTAACACTCTCATCATAATCTTAATACCTTTCATCTTGGTATATCTCCCTAAGACTCTTGGTCTTTCTTGGTAATAGGGAGGAGAGTGTGGGATTAGAATCTTTGTTGCTGCTGCTTGGCACTGACACTCGGTAATGCCTAGAGGAGCTTGGTAATGACTGAGGTTGCTTTCCTTTTCTTCTATCTACTCCTTCTTCTTGTTGTTCATCAGCATCCTCTTCACTCATAATTGACACTTTACTTGAAGTGCTTGGTAACTCATCAATTTGTCCATAGCAAGATTGATTTTTAGGAAATTTCACATCTCTTGAAAGTATCATTTTGTTGCTCAATGGGTCATACAATCTGTGTGCCTTTGATTCTGGGTTGTACCCTATAAAAATGCATTTCACACCATTGTCATCAAGTTTATGCCTTTGCTCTTTAGGCCCATGTGCATATGCAACACATCCAAACATCCTTAGGTGTTCAACTGTCCATCTTCTTCGTGACCATGCTTCCATTGGAATTCTGTCACGAATAGCCTTTGTAGGACACATATTAATTAGGTAAACTATTATTGCCACAACTTCTCCCCAAAATTCAGTTGGGAGACATTTCTCTTTCATCATGCTCCTTGCCATTTTAACAATGGTCCTATTCTTTCTTTCAGCCACTCCATTCTGCTGTGGTGTATAGCTAGCTATGAGCTCTTTCTTAATGCCATGTTTTCTGCAAAAATTTATAAAAGAATTGGAGCTATACTCCCCTCCTCTATCTGATCTAAGGACATTGATATAGTGTCCGCATTCTCTTTCAACCTAGGCTTTAAATTTTACAAATTTATCAAATGCTTTAGATTTATTCTTTAAGAAATACACCCATGTCCTATGATTGAAATCATCAATAAATGTCATGAAATAAGTACTCCCCCCAATGGAAGTAACTTGCATAGGACCGACTAGGTCAGTATGCACTAACTCTAATAGATATCTAGCCCTTCTAGAATTTTCAGAATTAAAGGGAAGCCTATGTTGCTTACCCAAAATACAAGCCTCACACTTGTCACATGAATTTCCTATGCGTGGCAAACCTTCTACCATTCTTTTATTTAACAATAAATTTAAACCAGGATAGCCAAGATGACCATACCTGAGGTGCCATAGTCGTGAGGGATCTTCAATCACACTCCTTAGAGCTAATTGTGTGGGAGGTGCAGCACTAACTTGAGATGAGAAACATGTCTCAATCTTCAAGGGAAACATTCTGTTCTTTGTCATTTGAATTGCTGCAAGTAAGTTCTTGCTGCCATCCTTTTCTTGAATGATACATATGTTATTCTCCATCAGCACTTTGTATCCATTTTGAATGAGCTGACCAATGCTCATCAAATTGTGCTTCATACTAGGGGCAAAATACACATTTTGTATTTCTCTTTTCTCACCTTTCTTGGTGCAGACCATAATAGATCCTTTGCCCACAATTGGTAGGGTTCCATTATTACCCATCTTAATTTTTGATTTGAAACTCTTGTCAATGAATGAAAACAAGGTTTCATTATTGCTCATGTGGTTGCTACATCCACTGTCGAGGTATCAAACCTCAGGGCTTCCTTCTTCACTAGCATTACACCTAATGAAGGCAACAACATTTGGTTACTTTCCATATTCACATCAGCCACATTTGCTTGTCATGACTGATCATTCTACTTCTTCCAGCATTCACTTGCATAATGCCCATATTTATAACAGTAGTAGGATTCTACATTACTCTTATTTGAGTTGTAGTTTTTCTTACCTCCTCTTGAAGTATTTTGTGAGCTCCTTGCTCCATCTACTCTTCTTGAGCTTTCTGATGTAGTATTCCTTTGTCCTCCATTACCTCGGCCTCTGCCTCTGGAGTTTCTGTCTGAGCCATTTCTTCCTCTCCCCCTTCCTCTTGGATTTGATTGAGCCTTGAATGCTTTCTCTTGGGAAGATGAAGAAGTAGATCTATTGATCCTATGCTCATGGGTTTGAAGTGTACCCATCAACTCATCATTGTCAAAATAGTGAGGTCTTTTGCCTCTTCTATGGTTATGACCAAATTTTCATATTTATGAGGTAAACTCCTCAATATCTTTTACACTATCCTCTACTCTTGATAGTCTTCTCCATTTGACTTCAGCTGGTTAATCACATTGGAGGTCCTTGAGATGAAGTCTGCAACTGATTCATTTTCTTTCATTTGAAGGTTCTCAAACTCCCTCCTTATGTTTTGCAACTTTACTATACGGACTTTATCAGTCCCTTTGAAGTTAGTCTCAAGGATATCCCATGCTTCCTTTGCATAATTTGCTGCTACAATCTTGGGAAATACTGTCTCTATCATTGATGCTTCAATCAAATTTAATGCCTTAGCATCCTTCCTCCTTGACTCTTTCAAATGAGTCTTTTGTACATTTGTGAGGGCAGCATACTGAGTTGGGTCTGTCACATCATTGAATTCATTAACTATAAACTCCCACAAATCATTTTCTCCCATAATGATTTTCATCTTCTTTGCCCATGTATCATAATTCTGTCCATTGAAGGATGGTGGTTGTTGCCATATCTTTCCTACATCTCCTGCCATGTCAAATAACCCAAGAAAACAAATACCCTAACTCACTGTGGATGTGGGACCTCAAAGCTCTGATACGATGTGAGAAATATTAAAATGAAAGATTAAACTCACAACCCTAAAATTTACTCGGCACAAACTATTACTGAGTACCCAAAAATTGCTCGGCACTTAATAAATCGAGTGGCAGGAGAGTTTACCGAGTGAGCTCGGTAAATGAAGAATACACAACTCGGTAACCAAAAGAGGGTGTGATTAGCGAGTGAACTTGGTAGGCAAAGTGATTGCCGAGTGAACTCGGTAGAAGAGTGATTACCGAGTGAACTTGATAACTTCAGGAAGGTGGAGCTCGGTAGAAGAGCAACTCAGTAACCACAGGAGAATGAAACTCGATAAATGAAGGCACCGAGTGTACTTGGTAGCCACTGTAGAGAATGACTTCTACCAAAGACAATACCGAGTGCAGACTTATGACGTGAATATTTCCACCATTAAAACTAGAGACTCAAAACTTGAAATGCTCAACAATAAACTTCACAAATGCAATGAACAAGGAAAGAGCAATAGATTCAAGTATGCTTGCTTGCTTTCTATTTAACTTTGATTCAAACTAATACAAGATCTGGGAGCATTCAGCTTCAACTAGAAAACCCTAAAATAACCCTAAACTTTAAACTGATAAAACTTCAAACTTGCAGCTCTAATGATTGCATACAATAATGCCTGGAGCAATCACTGCTTCAACAGGACGAATGAAACAATACACTATGAACTTACATAGTGACAGGTAGAACCATGTGCAACTGCAAGCATGACAATGATTCCTTCTATCTCTGCAATGACTGATCTGCTGATCACTTTTTCTCTCTACCTTCTCTGCTCTGCAACTTCTGAACTCTTCAACTTCTTCTCCTTCTACTGGGTCGAATGAAACTAATCATTCCTTTTGTTATACTTGCAAAATGTTTTCCCCCTCATTTCTAAATTTCAAAATTTCACCTACCACATTCAAGTTTATGACTGTTCTGCAATCTGTCAGGAGTGGTCGGTGGGCATTTGGCTCTAAGGGCAAACAACAACCGCATTAAATATTCCAACAGGCAACACTCATCAGCTTGTATGTAGGAAGTTGCCAAAATTGCACATAACTATAGGTGGTGATCTAAAAATGCTTACACAGCTAAATGTTGACGAGTGCCCTAAGCTCGAGGAGTTGCCATGTCTTCTCCGAGTGAGCTGCTTGGAGAAAATTGTCATTGATTCTTGTCACAAGCTACATAATATTACGCTGCCAACAACAGTCATTTACCTGCATGTGCAAAGTTGCAGAAATTTGCAAATAATGAGAGTAAATGATGATATTATAAAGCTGAGACGATTATTCATAAAAGAATGTCTTGAGCTTCAGGGGTTGCCATCTCTTGGCAAACTTAGCTGCTTGGAGGAATTTGATATTGACTCGTGTGAGAAGCTAGAGAAGATTACACTGCCAACAACAGTCATTAGCCTCTCTCATGCAAAAAGTTGCAGAAATTCGCAAAGTCTAGCAGTAAATGTCGATCTTACAAAACTGACCTGGCTATAAATTAATGATTGTCCCAAGCTTGAGAAGCTGCCAAGTATTTACAAAGTTAGTTGCTTAGAGAAAATTGTCATTCAATCTTGTGAGAAGCTGCAAAGTCTGTCAAGGATTGAAGAATTTCATGCATCTGAATACCTGAAACTTGTTTATTGCAGCAATGCGGTAATAAGGAGTTGCATTCATAAGTTAAAGGTAATGATTTCATTGCTATTTTGTATTGGCAATCATAAGTGGCATTTTCACCATAATGGCTATTACAGTTTGTTATGGATTTACATGACATTTTTATTCAATTATTTCTAATATGTAGATAATCTCAAGATTAAGAATCACTAAACTATGGACCTAATCTTTTGTAAATAATCTTTCTTCTCATTGGGAACATTTACACTGTCAAGATAGATGCTCATAATTGATTGTCATCTTTCCTTTGTCATTGTGTATTGTTGCATGGCGCTTGCGTGATACATAAATGGATTTCTTTTATTGTGGATTTACTGATAACATTGCCAAGGGAACTGGATATGATTGGAAGAGTAGCGGATGGAGCAGTTTCAGGTTTAAATGAAAAACCATTTTGTGATGAAAATATTGACTTTCATGAAGTCAGTGAAATTGGTACTCAAAAAATAACCTAAGTGGTCAAAATTGAGTGCAAGTATCAGATGCTATTTGGTTGTGATTGATGGCTCTACTTCGACAGAAGAAATAAATAAATCACTTCCACAGAATGGCTATTGCTATGATCCTGACATTGGCAATGGCCGTAACATTAGCATTCATCAAGGAGAATGGATAATTACAATGGTAGAATGTGATTCATGCAAGTTACATTGAAAATGTATTCGAAAGGTTTGGAATAATGAAGAGGGGGGTTTTGGATAGAGGCGAAGAACGACGAAGACTCAAAAAAAGTTTTGTGTGCAATTGTTGACCATCTGCATTCACTCTGAGTGTTGGCCATCTACATTCTCTATGAGGATTTTGGGTAGGGGTAAAGATGATGATGATGGGAGATTTTTTTTTTTTAAATGTCATTTATCGATCATCTACATTCTCTGTGAACTGATTCTACATTCTCCATGAACTGATTTTATGTACAGAATTAATATTTATGTTGATAATTATTATGTAGTTCTGTAAAATTAAAATATTTTTAGTTTTTAGAATATAATTTCATGTTATTAAAAAGTTGATTTTAACATCTGGTTGTGTAAGTTTTAGTTTGGTTGCTGTTCCTTTGCTGGATATATATATATTGAAGAATGTTATTATTGTATGTATGAAAGAGATAACATATGTCGTTCTGTAGTAATAGATAACATAAAAAATTAGGATTGTACACTGTTGTCATGTTTAAAGGTTCGAAATTCTATTTCTAGATTTGATTATGTGTGTTTATTTAGGTTCAATATTTTGGATCACACTCTGTGATCTATTCTATCCTTCTCACTCATCCTAATGATGAATCACAGAGTGTGATCTTAAATGTTGATGCTAAATAAAACATAATTAAATCTAGAAAAAGAATTGATTCAAAATATGAATTGTGAAACTCTCATAATATAAAATGTGTAAGGATTATTTTGTTAACTATATATCTTTGACCTTTTTATACAAATACTTATTGCAAAAGTCAGCTGGTTGGCTCTGATGTAATTTTTGAATCTGTTTCTAAAACAGATTTTCGTCTTGCTTTATAGTTCTTATTAGTCTACCATACAAGGCTGCATGATACCGGGGTAATTGGGTATTTTGTTTGCAAAGTTTCAAAATAGGGATGGGGTTCATGCATATCTTTAAATTTTGTTTTAATGTAATTTTTGATATTTTATAGAAAATCTAAAAATAGAATCCTGATATTAAGCTTTCAAAACAATATCTTGAGTCATATGTTGCTTAATGACCATATTGCTTGATGATTCATAAATTTCTTTGGGGTCTTTATTATACTATCTCTCGTCTTTACTCAAATTCTTCAATGCAAATTCTTGCTCTTTCAGTGTCAATGCCCTTTCTTTTACTTGTAGATCCCCATCTGGAGAACAAAGATTTTGTAGTGCGTGATCTCATCTTTCAAGATAAACTAGGTGATGTTGCATTGATTGATTATATCCTGAGAAAAGGGCATAAGCTTTCACACAAGACTCTTCAAACTATAGTAGATGACTAGCTTGTTAATCTTGCCACTTCCATGATTAATAAAATTGTAGTAGGAGTTATTTTGTCTGATGAAATTTGGCCATCATAGAGTGAAGTGTGCTTGAGTTCACCCATCATCGAAGAATCAATTTCAGGTTACTCCAATGAATATTTGGAGAAGAATAGTTTTAATCAGATTGAGTATAGTATTGACCAAGTGCAAGTTTCAAATTCAATCTCATGCCATCCTCCTATTTCTCCTCTTTAATATGTCAACTTAGAGTTTCACGTAGGGATCGATGCTCTTCATTTTAAGGAGGAATTTCTCCATCAATTCAATCAGGTAGAAAGTTTTCCCCCTCCAACACTTCTTTTTGTTGATATTGCTCCTTCTTGTTTGCTACAATTCCAAAACTTAGAGAACATTATGTCTCTTGAAGAAGATGAAAATGATTTTAAATAGTCACAATTACCCACAAATTCTTTTGATTAATCTCAATCCTTCTCCATAGAACAGACACCTTCTTCTAAGAAGGTAGAGAAGAGAATATCAAAATCTAGGGGATGTAAACCTAATAGTCTAAGGTTCTTGAGGAAATAGTTGCAAGGATTTAGATGACACTAGATGATAAATTCTTAGTCTGCAAGAGATTGGCTAGAAGCAAGAAACTGACATGGATAACAGAGGGTTCTCCATGTCACCAATGAAGATCACCTCTTCGAACATCAGAGGCTTAAATGCCTTTGACAAAAGGTATAGAATTAAGCAACAACTTAATTCTATTAACACATATATCTACATTATTCAAGAGATCAAAATGTCTAGTGACATGTATGCTAAAAAAATTAAGAAATGGTCAGCTTGGAAGTCTCTACATATGCAAGGTATGGGTGCTTCGAGTGGTCTCTGGAATCCTAAGACTATTCATGGCATTTTGATTGGGAAGGATCATAAATGGCAATTATTGAAGATGTCATATTTTGATCTCACATTCTTGTTAATAATTTTTTATGGTCCATATTCCATCTTGGATAAGAGGAACCTATGGATAAAGTAATCCCAAATTATTCATCATGATGAAGATCAGTGATTCATTGTTGGTGGGGACTTTAATGTAATTCTATCTGATGATGATAAGAAGGGAGGTATATCTCCTCATCCAAGAACTATTCAAGACTTTTTGAATTTTACAACAAACAATCAACTTTTAGATGTTATCCCACACAATGGATCTTTCACATGGAAAAATAGGCGAGCTGAATTTTTGCAAATTGCTAAGAGGCTTGATACATTCTTCATATCTCAAAGCTACAAACTCCTTCATGTCTATTTTAATTCTGAAATTTTACAAAAATCTGAATCTGATCACTTTCATTTGTGCCTGAATGTTGAGTGGAAAGTCTCTCCTCAGTACCATGCATTTGGTTCCTCCTTTAAGTTTGAGAGTATGTGCTTTAGACACTCAGGCTTTAAGGCCTTACTAAAACAATGGTGGACTTTTGCTCCATTTTGTAGAGGAACTAAAATGTTCCAATTTTCCTAGAAGCTTAAATTCATTAAGCTCCACCTCAAGGAGTGGAATGACAAGGTTTTCAAAAACATGTTTGAGCAAAAATCGGTGATTGGTAAGCTACTTGCTGACATCAACCAACACATCATAAACATGGTTTGGATTTAGTCACATTTGATAATCAAAGATTTCTACAAGTTGAGTGGAATGAGCTTTGCAATTAGGAAGAAGTATTCTAGAGATAGCAATCAAGAGATTTGTAGCTCAAGGAAGGTGATAAAAACACTAAATTATTTCACGCTTCAGTAAAACATAAAAAGGTTGCTTCTATTCTTTCTTCCATAAGATGTTCTAATTTTGGCTCCCTTATTGAAGATGCACATGGCATACAAAAGGAAGGAGTTAAATTCTTCAAAAAAATTCTTACTCCCCCAAATTTAGACTCTAACTCAAATACTGTAGTTGATCATCTCTTTCCATGCATTCCAAGATTAGTTTCAGATGGTGAAAACAAAAGGAAGGAGTTAAATTCCTCAAAAATTTTCTTGCTCCCTCAAATTTAGACTCTAACTCAGATATTGCAGCAGATCATCTCTTTGCATGCATTCCAAGATTAGTTTCAGATGGTGATAGCAAAAGGAAGGAGTTAAATTCTTTAAAAATTTGCTTGCTCCCCCAAAATTAGACTCTAACTTAGATACTGTAGCTGATCATCTCTTTGTATGCATTCCAAGATTAGTTTTAGATGGTGACAACAAACTATTGTTAGCTGCGTTTACTCTTGAAGAAATACGTAAAGTGGTCTTCTCTTTTCCTCCAGACAAAGCTTCGAGGCCTAATGATTTTACAACCTTATTTTTTCAAAGATGTTGGGATGTCATGTGTGTTGACCTCCTAGCTGCCATGGAGGAATCCAAAATAAATAGTTCTAAGCTAAAATGTTTTAATACTACAAACATTTCTCTCATCCCAAAAGTTGCAGCTCCAATTACATTTGCAGACTTTAGACCCATTTCTTTGTGCAACATGGTTTACAAGATTATCACCAAAGCTATTTACTTGAGGCTTCAACATCTTATTCCCTTAATTATTTCTCATGAACAAGGAGGTTTCATTCTAGGAAAAGATACAATGGAAGGGGCCTTAGTTATCCATGAGGCTCTTCATTCCATTTAGTCAAACCAACAATCTAACTTTGTCATTAAATTAGATATGATGAAGGCCTATGATAGGGTGTGCTGGGATGTTTTCTTCAAAGTTCTCTGCAAATTTGGATTTGTAAAATAATGGTGCAAATGGATCAAATCTTGTGTCTTAGGGGCTTGGTTTTGGATGCTTATAACTAGTCTTCTAGCAGGATTCTTCTCTTCTACTCAAGGGGTTAGGAAAGGTGATCCATTATCTCCATTCCTCTTTATTATTATGGCAGATGCATTTAGTAGTAGTATTTCAAGAGAGTTTGAAAATGGTGCCTAGCATGGGGCTCACATCTAAGGTACTTCTTTGTAAGTAACCCACTTCATTTTTGCAGATGATACTCTTCTATTTGGTAAATCATCTGTCATAGAAGCTAAGAAAATCAAGATATCCTTGGAGTTGTATACTTTAGCTTTTGACCAAAAGATAAATGGAAGTAAATCAACTATCTTTTTCTTCAACACCAATTCACTCATATCAAATAAGCTTGTTAAGATTTTGGGTTTCTTGGTTGACAAACTCCTCTCCACTAACCTGGGGATTCCTTTCTTTGTAGGGGCCAACAAAGTTTCTTACTGGTCTACTGTGGTAGACATAATTAAAATTAGGACCTCAGCTTGGAAGGTTAAGTGGCTGTCTTTTTCTGGGAAAAAATTGCTTATTAAATTCTTCCTATCTACAATTCCCAATTGCTATATGTCAGTCCTCTAAGCTCCTATAGAAATCATCCACGAAATTGAGAAACTTATTCATGATTTTTTTTGGATTAGCAATATGACTAAAAATAAGAAGATTCCTCCCATCTCCCTCCAAAACATGGTCCAAGTGAAATTGCATGGGGAGATGGTTTGCATAACCTTGCCCACAAAAAAAAAATCTTTTGGGGTATGTGCAGGATCATGGTGTGCCAAAAAGTGGCGATCTGAAAAATATATAGTTTTGAAATGCCTCAAAGAATTTCAAAATCTATTCCAACTTTTTTCCCACCCATCTTGATACTAAATGAAAACAATTAATACCTTTATAATTCCTACTATATCTTTTGATACCAACCTTATATGGTCATCTTTAAAACATCCCAAAAATGTGTTTCTAACATGTTTTTTTGGGTTTTTTACTTCAAGCATGTAGCTGACGACTTTTTTTTAACCAAAATTTGATGTAATGAAAAGGGTTTCTTAAGAATGTTCTTAGCTCTTCATAAATTTAAGGTTTGTCAAATTATGAGTTTAGTAAGTAATTATTACTTATTTTCTAATGGAGTTAGCTACAAAGTGTTGATTGACATATTGGTTGAAAAATAGCTATAACTTTCAAACCATATAAGATTTGTGAAATCCAAAAGATGCATCACATTCTATGCTTTGACTAGTATAAGAAAAAAAAAAAAAAAACTTAATTTTGATTTCTTTTGAACTAGTTAAGGTAGTCAGACACGAGAGTTTTTTAATTCTGAAAACAGTATAGTAGAAAATTCATAATTAATTATTTATTTGAAATAAAAATTTCCAAAAATATGTGTCACATCCAGGCATGAGTCTACTTTTTATATCTAAAATTATATTTAAAAATATTATCATTTGATTATGGTTAAGGTGGTCAGACATACACCTACTTTTTATTTTTGCCTTGAATTTTTTGTAGTACTGCATTAAAATCCAAACTTTTGACCAATCAAATAATTTTTTCTCTAGATAAGGCCTTGTATTTTAGAAACTAGATTGAATTTCCTACAGATTATTTTCTTACAACTTTTTGATATAAAGTCCAGAACCACTTTTAAATTATGTGTCAAGTTGACATAACCCTGATTTGCTGGTTTTTCACTGCCACTTAAGGCCATAGTTTGGTACACCATGATCCTACACATACCCTTTGGGCGAAAGCTTGTTTGGAAAATTTACACTAAGCCTAGTTCCACATGGTGCCAAATCTTGCAGGAAAAATATTTGGATGATACCTGTGTGCTTCATGAATCTTCTCCATTCTTGACCCTCCTAAGGGATCAGCAATATAGAAATTCATGATTAATTCTAGAGAACTAATTACCAAGTACATATCTTGGGAAGTGAACAATGGTCACAATGTCAAATTCTAGTCTGACTCTTGGAATGGCCTCCCTCGACTCTACCAGTTGGATCAATATGAAGACATTATTTCCATCTTGACTAGCTATTGTGGCTCTGACTTGCTAGACTATGTCCTAGCTATGGAAATATTCTCTAGGAAAATAATTTGCAAGGACCCTTCTTCACTGCCTCTCAATGATATTCAATTATCTTCTCTCACAAATATTTTCAACAATGGTCTATATTCTTATCGGACTTAGAGGACAAGCTGATTTGGATTTCACCTAAGGATGGTAAGTACTTAATTAAGGAAGGTTATAGTGATCTTTAATAGATTGAAAATAATAATAGTAAGAGCAGAGCATATTTTTTCTATTGGAAACCCACTGTCCTCCCTAAAGTGGGTTGCTTCTCTTGGCTAGCTCTTAGGAAGAAGATTCTAACAAGTGATAGACTTTCTAAGTTTCAAATTGCAAATCCTATTTATTGTGTCTTATGCAAGGAAGAGTTGGAATCAATGGATCATTTATTTCTCAAATATATATTTTCTTTCTTCTATTGGTTGTTTATAATCAAGAAACTTAATGTGTCCAAGCCCCTACCAAACAAGATTTGGGATTTGTTTGAATCCTGGCCTGTGTTGTTCTCCTCCTCCACTTTCTTTTGCCTTTGGAAATATATACCTTCTTGAGTTGTTTGGGTGATATGGTGGGAATGAAATAAAAGATTTTTTTAGAAAAGATATCTCTTCTATTGATCAAGTTTGTGATAAGTTGGAAGTCTCTATATTGGAGATAGCTAGCTCTAATTTATCCAATGTCAAATGCAATCCTTATTTTTCTCATTAGGACAAAATGACTTTAAAAGTATGGAAATACATATGTCCAACATTTGGTTCAGCTATAAATTGGAAATATATTCTTGCCAAAGATAGGTGCATTATTAAATGGCATCCCCCTTTCTAAGATTTCATCAAAAATCAATTTTGATGGAGTGTCAAGAAGTAATCCCAGTATCTCTTGGATTTTCATTTGTATAAGAGATTGGTTAGGCAAGTCATTGGTAGTTAAGGCTTCTCCCATCAATCTTGGCATGGACAATGTCATAGAGGCACACACACTTCTTCACGATCTAGTTTTGGCAAAGAAGGTTGGTTTTTCTAAAATCCAGATTGAAGGGGATTCTCTTGTGTTAATGAATGCATGCATGACCAAGAAAATTCACAACTAGAAGCTTCAATATATAATGAATTAGATTTGGAAATAACTTCATTCTTTTTAGGATATATGCATCACTCACATCCTTACAAAAGGTAACAAGGTGGCTAACTATTTATCTAATCTTGGTTGTGATGGCAACTTTATTGAATCATTTTTAGCAGACTAGATCTTATACTTGTTCCCCGAATTGAAAAATTTATTATCTTCCAAACTTGTTTATTTAGATTGTTAGTGCTGACCTCTTCTTCTAGCTCTTGCCCAACTTGCTCATGGGTGTTTAGCTTCTTCATCTTTCTTCTCTTTCCCTTCTTTTTGTATTCTGGCAAGGATATTAGGTTTTCTTCCTATTTCTTTCCCAATTCAGCCTTTGAATTAGGATATTTATTAGTTACATAAATATTTTAGTGGTTCACCTGGTTTTGATTAAAAAAAACAATTGAATTGGAAGAGAAATTGAATGTTGTATAAAACTAGACCTAACTAAATGTTGTATAAAACCAGACCTTCCTCCAATGTCACTTGAATTTTTTGTTCTATTTTATAGTTTCTTTTCCTTTCACACAAAGTGAAAATAATTCTATCCTTTTACTTTATCAATGGCTAGTGCTTACATAATTATATTAGTGGGTAACCTTGATCATCATGAACTTGATAAAAAGACTGATGTGAGAAACTCTGTAATGCCCTGCCCGGAGATCCTTGGAAACAAGGATGAAATACAAGCCAAGAATTTTTTTTTTTACAAGTATGAATGCACATGACAAACTCATATAGGGATCAAAAAGATTGCAATGGAAGACTTCACCACAATCCTGGCAACCAATGAATCTCCAAATGCCACTACCAAACTGACACACACAACCAAAGCCAACAATGACAAATCACATGATGAGGGCTCAAGAAATGACCGCTCATCAACAAAACACCAAGCTAGGGTAGAATGCGGAAACCTAAAATTTGGCCAAGCTTGAAATTTTGAAGCATTAAAAATTAGCTAAGTTTGGATTTTTGAAGCCTTGAAATTTCCTAGAATCCTTAACTTGTCTCCAAGAGGTCTGAAACCTATCTCAAAAGATTCGTCACATATATTAAAATATATCTTAAGTATAAGGAATTAAATATACATCAACGCGAGAAGGCTTTCACTCTAGCATGAGGAAATACATTCTCACACTAGGAACTACCTTTCCAGATGAGAAAACAAATTAGTGCAACAATAAAATGCAAGCGAAAAGCTAAAAAATAAGGAAACCTCCACACTGGGGAGTACCAAATCCACATAAATCGAGGAATGAACACTTGAGTGCACTAAAAAAAAGGAAAGACGAACATCTATCCATCTAAACCATAATAGTAAGGAACATATTGAAATAAACATTGTAGTGAACAAAAGCAACATTGCAATGAACATAAATACATCTCAGCAACAAAACAACCAAACTAAGTACGTGGCTCCTCCCAACCATCAATAGCATCATAAGATCATCATGGATCCTAGCCATCTCCCGTGTGTAACATCCCAAGTCACCGATCGGATCATTGGTACTATCATAATAGGGACGCCACTACTAAACATGCAAATAACCAAAAGCATAAGGAAATCTAACATGCTAGAAGAAAAGCATAAGATATTCCTATAGTAGATAACATCACCTATCACATGCTAAACATCAATAAGAAATAGATATGCTACTACAGAAATTCACATCATCTAATCATATGCTAAACATCATAATATGGGAATGTGTCAAATAAACTAACATCATCTAAACATGATATCGAAGCATTCTAATAAAAGCATAAATAAAAAGAAAGCATACTCTGGAACCCGAAGTACCAAGTGAAAACATCCAGCAACGGTCACACTAGGACAAAAGATCATCTCTGTACACTGGTCCCTGGCAGTGGTGAAATTAGCTACACCTCCCAACCATGTGGAATGCATAGGTCCACACCCACCGTGCTGATGGAGATAAAGATCCAACCACAAACACACATAAAGCACAACATCCATGGCTAACACTCACGACAGACAGGATGGTGGTTGCAACCAAGAACCTAAGACAATGCAAGGAGTACAGGTCCTAGTTAGACACTCAATAGGCTACTAAGTAGGGTCTGACATCATGGAGAGTCACTTGGAATTGAAAAGCCCAAGCTTGGATCGTGCGGATTCAACATCCCTCAAAAGAATGGCTCGACACAACATTTTATTATCTCTAAGTTTTATTACCATACACACATTTTATTTAGTTATCACTTATTTAAAACTTCCTATCCTCCACCAACCTTATGGGACTAAGGTCACTAGGCTATGAGATAGAAGCCCCCTCCATATGCTACCCTACCCTACCCATGCTCATCCTACGACAAGTGCCCATGGGCATGCATACTCCCATCCCAACCCCAATGATCATAACTTCTAAAAGTACCAAGGAAAATCAGGCCTCACAAGTCACCCAAAAAATGTATGCATATGTACTCGTGTGTGGCACACCACCATCACGAAGATCACAACACAAGGACAGGATGAGAACACAATGCAAAACAAAGCACCCAACAGAAAGAAACTCAAGAGGATAGATTCTACATGAATCCCAAAGCTAATAAAACCATACATCATAAAACCACTCAATTAGCCTCAATTCGAGAGTATGGATTCTACACGAATCCCAATGATGCAACAAGACCAAAAGTCATGAACTCACTCAATCGACCTCAATCCGAGAGTATGGATTCTACACGAATCCTAGAATTCACAAAACAAAAGCAAAGGTCTAAATGAAACAATAACACCAGGTATAAAATCACTCAATCGATCACAACGTCAGGAGTATGGATGCAACACACATCCCAATGCAACATAAAAGTGCAAAAGTGGTCTGATTGATATCCAAATGGATCATCCATGTCCATGACCCACATTGCGCTGAGAAAACCCAAGAAAATAGGGTGCCACATAAAACGAGGTAAAAATACCAAAATTTGAAAAACTTTAAAATTAAAACCCATTTGGCCTTTGCATTCAAAAACTCAAAAATCCAAAAAATTAAAAGGAATTGGACATCGTATGCAAAAATGGCCAACATAACGGCCCAAAAACCCAAACCCTCACCCTAAAAAATAGGGAAATGTTCGTACCTGCCCAACTGGGTAGAACTAACATACAAAAATGGAGGGGAACACTAGTTCTTAGCCTCCAAACAAACGGCTACCAAAAATGGAAGCAAAAATGGAGCAAGTACAATAAGATAGGAAAGCCCTACCTCATAGCCAAAAGGGCAAAACAAGAATCTAAACCATAAAATAAATATTTCGTAGAAGTAGCTCCCAGCTGGATCCAACGAGCCCAACCTCACGATGATCCCACGCCCGTAGCTCCCACAACGAAAAAAATAAAAAATCCTCATCAAGAGGATTTTGGGTTTTATTCTCCAACTTTCTAATTCAAAAGTGAGAAGTGAGGAATTAAATTCCTTTTTGGATACTTATTCACTTTTTGGGTGAATAATCAATTAGGACATTTAACCAGCCAACCTAGTTAAACTCTGAATCGACCCAAACGAAAATAGGCTATTCCTATAAATAGGAATTCATCTATGGAAAAGCTGTTAAAAATTAAAATAAATCAATTAAAAAGCTCGAAAAGCCAAAAAACACATAAATCTCCTTAATCACTTTCACAATAATGTGAAACTCTAAATGCACAGACATGCTCACTGGTCTAATCACATAATGCAAATGAGTTTGGATTTAATAATCACTGAAAGGTTTAATTTAAACATTGAAATAAGGATACATCAACCATACATGGATGACATTGGTAAAATATGAAAGGCTGAATCACTAACTCCATGTGCCACTGCCAGGTATATAAGTCATGCACACTAAACAACATGATCAAGTGCAATTGCATATAATAACATAGCTGAAGCAATAAATGCATTAAATCAGCTAATTTAACCATTTATTAATTTATATTAAATAATCTATTTACATCACTCATGTTCGCATAAAGCATAACAATGCAGGAATGAAGTAAATAACCATAGCATTAAATCCATCACCTAACATAATCAAAGATATGTCCGAAAACCAAATAACCAGATATCATCATAAAAACACACTGTCATCTCAAAATGGCATCATCATGCAACATGATTAGCTGAACAACATGGTAGTCTAATATCTATGATACTGAAATCAAAGTATAACATCTGACCCTTGGGTTGTCTCAAATGTAAATCATAACATGAATAACAAATATCTCTCTAATCAGAAATACAACAAGGTAAATGTTTGCAATACATAACCAAAGAATCCAACATGAACAATCCATTTAATTACTTAAGCATTTAATAATGATTTATTACTCTGCATTAAAAAGGCATTTAAAACACATAAACAACCATAGTCATAAACATGACTACCCACTACTACAGGAACCTAGTCCAGTGTAGCATGGTAATAGTACATAGTGCAATCTCTGCACACATCTCAGGGTAATCACGGAACAACCTCATGATACCACATCGATCCTAGTAAGCACTGCACAAACCTCATTGAACCATAAATCAAATCATAATCTCATAAATCAGTCAAAGCATAAACAAAGAAACTGATACAAAAACATAAATCCAAACACCTTGATGGTGTAGACCACGTAGGGTCACAATCATGATCCCATGACAACAAAAGATCAGCAAGGTTGCATCCATTAGGATGGCTTACATAAGTCAAATGGGAGAGGCACTACAAACTCTATTGCTTAAAACTGTTAGATTTTCAAATTTTTATTTTTCCATATTTTAGTTGAAAACTTGATTTACAATTTCAAAAATGGGGCATTTGAATCTTGACAAGGATTTATTCTTCCAAGTTATAGGCACCATAAGGAAGACTTTCATAGGAAAATAGAAGAAATACAATGATTTGGAAGAGAACAGAGAGAAGCTTAGTAAAGTCAAATTGCCTTCTGTTCAGTATTACATAAGAGGCCAAAGTTCTTGCCTTTTGTTGTTGTGGATAAATTTATTATGAGCTTGAAATAGAATGACACATGGCCTTGTAAGCTTTTAATTATGAAGTTTTCTTACATTTAATGCACTCATTATATAGAGAAATATTTTTAATGTTGAATAGAGAAATTGTGTCTTAGTAAGTGTTTTAGCCTTAGTGCTTCTTTTTTATTATATAAAAGCTAAAGATTTTGATCATATATCTAATTGTGATATTGCTATCAAGATTTAACTATGTCATTTTGTGTCAAACTCATTGATCCATGTTTCGTGAGTAGTGATTCAACATGAATCCATCTCCTACTTATCAATTGATGATCTTAAGAGGATTTCTATGAATGGTTTAACCATGGAGGAAACTCCATAGTTATGCACACTCGGGATGGAGTATTATAGGGATTGGTGACCTCCTGAGAAGTCCCAGTGCTTCACCCCATAGTTAAATCCTAATAGAAATATCACAATTTGACTTGTTGTGGGAATAACATTATATACATTTTACTAATTTTATTTGAAAATTTTAATCTTAGATACAAGATAATGATATTAATCTTTAGTAATAAACTTTACTTATTAAAAATTTAAAAAAATTAGAAACCTTTCAATTTCAAACTCTATTAATTAAATAGTGATCAATATTTGATTTTATTAGTTTGATTTTTTATGTGATATTTTTATTATCTACATACAAAAATCTATAAGGAAAAAATAAATAACATGTCTTTTATAAAAAAATGTATTAGAATAATTTACATTGATTAACTCCCTAAAAGAATATTATAATTATAATTAATAATTATAATGTGTTAGACTTAGAATAATAATGTTTCAAATTTTTTAATAAATAGTTACAGTGTAATTAATTTTTCTTTCAAGCATATATTTTTCTTTAAAAAATTATAACTTTGCAAAACTCAAATAATACTTTTATATGTTTCTTATTAGTTGTTGATGTTTTTGTATATTAGAATTATGACAAAGAGCAATTAAAAAAATATGACTACCAAAATTAGAAATGGTTAAAGAGATTTGTCCCACATATCTTGTACATTTCTTGAAACCATATTTTTCTATTTAATTTTTTTTCCAAGAAGGTTTCTTCGAAGCATTCTTTTTTCCAATGACATCAGTAACACCAAATTTAATTTATTTGTAATCTATTTTAGCACTAGAAGTGACTCCTCCTAGTGATCTCCACCTATTTCCAATAATGCATGAAGACATCATGTGTATCCTTCGTTGTTGGACATTTTTCATACATGCATATATGGTAAAGGTTTCAAAGAAACAAACTAAAGGGATAGTTGTAGCATAGTGGTAATGTGGATGTGGTAGTTATGAACAAGTAGATGTTTGAGAAGGTGGTTTTCATATTCTTTCTATCAATCTCAAAATGACAGGAGTAGGGTTTCTACGAATCAGATGAAATAATTGTTACTAGCTTTGATATAACCATAGATCTTTCATATTCAAGTGGAGGTAAAGGCTCTTTATTTTCTGCAATCCCCCTCCTTCACCTGGCATGTGTTTGTCTTAGAGAACCCCTTTTCTATGAATGGATTGAATGATAACAAATAGGACTATAGAAATTTATGGGGATTATGAAATAGTTGAAGGATTGAAGTTCATGATGGGTGCGCTGTTTATTTTATCTACTCTGCCATCTCTATTCATGTCTAGTTGCACTTAGAAAAATAAAAGTAGGAAAGGGTAAAATAAAGAATATAGTGCCACCAAATTTGAAGTAGAACATGTTGAAGGCATTTCTTTTTCTAAAATCAATTACAAAAGAGAATTATTCAGTGTTGGCATGAAGAATCCCTGTAACATGAAACAAGAAGGTTTACTTTTTTCTATAACCTTCATTGAGTCAATTTCATCTTTGGAAAATAGATATATAATCTTGCGAGAGAAGAATACACATTATATTCTTGATATTTATATTAAAACTCTGGTTTGAAATTTATATGGATGTCTATTCCATTTAATTGGATGAAGTCAAAGGGACACCATGAGAGGTACTATATGTTGCTCTATTTTTCATGATCTAGAGTTCTTTGATAGAAATGTTTCTTGAAACGTCCTTTCCAAAAATCATTCAATCCTCCCAAAATTGATTATGTGTGGATTCATGTGTTATGTAGTCAGTGCATGTAGAGTCACCTACAAAGATTTCTTTCAAAATGGTTGCATCAACAACTTACAATGATGTTTAGCTAGTGATTTCTCGATGGCCATCATGGTTGCCAATTTCTTCCTACTGAACTATTTTCTCAAGGGAGCTTCCTATCCACGATGATAAATTGATAATAAAAATAGAGCACAGAGAACAATAGTAGAAAAAAGGACAAAAAATTGGCACTAGAGTCATAATAAAATGAACAGATATGGACACTAAAAGAGGAAGAATTTTATTAACAAGAAAACTACAATATTGTTTTTTTACATCCATATGTGAGGAATCTTGTCTTTTATAGACTTTCAATAGACATCTAGAGAGTTCTATGGATGTAAAAGCTATGGAGAGAAGGAAAGAAAGATCTGGAGCAAAGTAAATATTTCTAGAATTTGCAATAAATGTTCAACTACCAATCACTATTAATGAACATTATTCTAACAACCTCCCATAATGTTTATTTGAAGAGGATAGGAACTTCATTGAGTTGTAATAGACCTCTAAATTTAGTAAATTTTACAATAGACGATGCTTTTGTAAATATATGAGCAACTTGATCTTCTATTCCACAAAACTATAACTCCTCTCAACTTTCAATTAAATCTTGAACAAAATGATGATGCACTTCTATATGCTTGGATCTTGCATGATATACTAGATTTTTTGCTAGCTTGATAGCACTTTTATTATCACAAAATATTGTTTTTGGAGAGTCTTGCGGATGATACAATTCTTCAAGTAACCGCCTAAGCCACAATGCTTCTTGAGATGCCATTGATGAACCAATATATTCAGCTTCTTTAGATGATAGTGACATTGTTTCTTTCTTCTTCCTATTCCATAAAATTGGTCCTGATCTAAGATGGAAGATATATCTTGAAGTTGATTTTCTATCATCAATATAACCTACATAATTAGAATCTATGTATCCAACTAAAGTAGGCTCTCCTACATATATGTATTCAATGCCAAGCTAGTAAGTATCCTTAATGTATCTTAATATTCTTTTAGCCAGTTTTCAATGTTCAATGTCTACATCTTCCATATACCTAGATACAATATGAACCAAAAAAGAAATATCTAGTCTAGTTATAGTAAGATACAAAAGATTTCTAATAAGTTTCTTATACAACTTTTCATCTGCCTTCTTTTGAGTAGATTTAGTACTCAACTTAAAGCCTACTTCACATGGTGTATTAGATGGTTGAAAATCACTCATATTAAAATTATTTAATACATCAAGAGCATAGTTTTTTTGAGAAAGAATGATCCTTCTTCTTTCCATACTTGCATACCCAAAAAGTAGTGCATTAGTCCTAAATTAGTTATTTCAAAAACTTGTTTGAGTTGATCTTTAGTTATCTCAATATCATGTGTGTGATATCCTCTAATAATAAAGTCATCCACATACAACATAATGATAACAACTTTATCATCACTATATTTTACATACAAATCTGGATAAGCTTTACTTCTTTTAAATCCAACATCTAGAAAGAAATTATTTATTTTGGAGTACCATGCCCTTGGTGCTTGCTTGAGACCATAAAGTAATTTTCTTAATCTACACACAAAATTTTCTTCACCATACTTAATAAATCCTGGTGGTTGTTGCATGTAAATTTCTTCTTTTAAGTCACCATGCAAAAATGCATTTTTTACATCCATTTGAAAAAATTTCCTAGCAAACTTTGCAGCTAAAGCAACTATTGACAAATGGAAGTCAACTTAGCTATTGGAGAAAAGGTTTCCATATAGTAATAGATATTCTTTTTGTGATAAACCTTTAGCCACTAACCTTGCTTTTTATTTTTTAATATCTCCATCTAATGTGAACTTGGTTCTATAGGTCCACTTGCAACCAACCATATTTTTTCCTTTTGGAGGTTTTGTTAACTTCCATGTTCCATTCTTTATTAAAGAGTTGTAGTCTTCTTGCATAGTCACTTCCAATTCATCTTTTCCTTTTTATTATTCATATGTGCTTGGAGTGTCAACCTACATTACTTTAGTCATAAGAGCATAGTTAGCAAATATAATTCTAGGACCTTCTTGATAAATTTTTTGGATGCTTCTAAATTTCCTTGGATTTTCATTATCACTTTCACTTTATTCTGTTGACATATTAGTCAAGTTTATTATTAGTGACACACATTTATTTAGATTGTGTTTAGCTACCAAGATTATTGTATAGTTTACAATGTTTCCCAAGCATTTTAGTTGTTACCAAATCCTTTAGAGAAATTCCAATGGCTATCAAGAAGATTGAGTCAGTGTGAAGTCTAGGAGTTTGAACCATGCATTTTAGTGTATATTGAGTTTATTAGTGGTTACCAAGCATTGGAATACTTACCGAGTTCATAGTTTATGTGATGTGAATCCAATGTTAATTGAGCCTAAGGTGATAGTGTTTACTGAGTTTTAGCATGGTAAACAAGTGATTCAGTATTTGCCAAGTTGCATAATATCTACCGAGTTACCAGTGCAAATCAATTCAAGACTACTTGAAAGTGATCAATATGGACCATGCTTCTACATCTACTAATTGCATGATGATGTCGAGCATTGACAATGGATGTCAAGTATCATAACCTCATTGAGTCAGTCTTTAGAACTCAAGTGTCTTCATGTGCACCAACTTTGTAATATTTGTGTTAACTTGTATCATGGCCAACTTTGTAATTATGTAATTTAGATTGGTATATATATGTAATGTGAATGCATATGAGTAAGTGCAAGTTATGAATGCAATAGGAAAAGAGCAAATTGTAAAGGCCACAAAAACATAAGGAGCAGTAGAGAGATATCTATTACGGAAAGGTGATCAATATACAAAGGAATATCTTTCAAAAAACCTAATTGCAAATTAGAGATCTACTACTGCTTCATCCTAATAGGTGAACTAGTCAAAATATTTTAACAAGGTAGACCTAACAATCTTTCATAAATCACTTTACTGAGTGGATACTTCATTGTATGTTTGTAAATCCTCTGACAAGGTGGACCTAGTAGTCTTAATTGCTCCTAATAGGGTAGATCATCCAAAGTGATCAATGTAAGCCTCATCAGGCCAAATCTATGCTGCAGTACTAAAGGTTGTGGATATCATCCCCACCCTAATTTTACTTTCTATTTGGAAGGTTTCTGGGTCACCAAATCTTTGTGTCAATGATTTATGGATGCTTTTATGTTTTTTAGTTTCTCGTGCATGCAATTAGATTAGATGTGATGAATTAAGTGCTAATTGAATTATTGGATTAAGAAATGAAAATTTTAAAGTTTTAGAAGTTATTCATTCACCCTTCCGCTCTTAGTAACTTAGCATAGCCTTGAATATTTTCATCAATTGGTATAATAACTTTGTGGTTCTCAAGAGAAAGTTTAACAACTTGTGCAAAGATCAAGGATATGGAGATATTCAAACTTGACAAAGCCATTGACAATGAAAAGTTGGATTTGGAAATGGCCATTTCCCAACTCAAGAAAGCTAAGGAGCAACTTTCCCAATCCCTAAAAAGAAGAAACAAACTTGTGAATCAAATGAATTATTATCTCTACATTGCAGAAAGAATTGAAGACTTTCACCCTTGAAGTAGCTTAGATGAAGAAAATGATGCAATCAAGGAACTCTTAGAGAAGAATGGTTCACTACAAGAAGAAGTGAGGAAACTAAGAAGAGAGAAAGAAATCTAGTCAGTAAGGCTATGTGAAATCAAGAAACACAAAACAAAAGAAGAAATGGAAGGAAAGATAATGAGATTCAACATCTATCCCTTCAGCAGTTTGACTTCATCAATTAGCTCACCAATGAAAATGAAGAAGTCGTGAACCTGAGATCAAAGAATGAAAGATTACAGAATGATTTGAATTTTGAAAGGAAACTCAATGGAAGGATGATGAAATCCCAAAAAAACATGAATCAGTTGAATGAATAAAATCTCTATAGATGAAAAGGGAAAGAAGGAATTGGATATGAAGAATAAGGTGAATCCTCCAACAAGGTGCTCAAAAGAATCAAAGACCTACTTGCAATCACTATGATAAGATAGGCCATACATCAAACAAATGTTGGAGCAAAGAAAAAAATAAAATTCAATGGAAAATGCTACAATTGAAATCAAAATGGTCACAGGGCTAGTGAATGCATAGAGAATCCAAGATTTGAAGGCAATTGTCACAAATGTAAGAGACATGGACACAGGACATCAAAATGCAAAACCAAGACATTGAATCCTGCAGAGGAAATTGTGAAAGCAATATTTGGTTGGGAATACAATACCTAGTGTAGATGTCATTACTATGGAGAATTTAGACACATTAGTATGAATTGTGTTAAACATCATATGAGGAAAAAATATATCACCGCAAGATGTTTCCCTTGTACAAAACTTGGGCATCTTACCAAGAATTGTATGAATACTGATATAATTGAAGATGAAAAGAAGGAAAAGGCTGATAGCATCTGAAAGAAAATGAGACAACAATGGATTCCTAAGTCTACTGAGGATACTATTCTGAGCAATGATGGTCAAGTCACTCAAGAATTGGGTGGCTCTACCATTTCTAATTAAGTTCTCAAGGGAGAAGTGGAACTAGGCTATCAAAGAAGACATTAGAATTAGTTACAATTAAAAGGTGACAAACATCCAAATCTATTTTCAGGATACAAAGGGATCATTGAGCAAGATCAATATCAATTATTACTGAGTTACCTTCTCTACTGAGTAAGGTCGGGTCATAGACTCTACCGAGCAAGGTCAAAAGTAATAAAGAAACCTATGGTTATTGATTCATAAAGATGTTGCTGAGTGATTAATGCCATGTAGTGGATGATAGTCTATCAACACATCTACCTTTGTACTAAGCATTAATGGAATTTTTTTTTTATGAAAAGGCATGGAATCAAATTCATTTCTTACCATGAATTTTCAAGTGTTATTGTGAAGAGCAATTTTTAGTGCGATCAAAGCAATTTGAGAAATTTTTCAATGAAAGTTTTTCATATTTCTCTCAAACTACCAAGCAAAAATGGCATCTAGTAGCAGAAAGGTTAAGCGAGGATTTGACATGTTGGTTCATGGAGTTGAATGGAAGGTGCCAGATTTCAAGCTCACTCCTATAGTTGCTGAAACCCTAGATCCAAGTGGAGTTCAATCCCAAATTCCTCCTAAGGTTCTTCTTATCAATGATATTCACTCTCAATTCAAATGTGTTATTCAAGAAATTGATACACTAGAAATGGATGACACCCTAGGTTAATTATGTGTGAATGGAGCCTTAAAACCTGAGCATCAACATTTGGAAACCAAAGGGTTGACAAATATCCCTAATATTCCCCAAGAATTTCAAATCAAATAGATTAGGTTTATCCTCAGCTAGGTGCATAAGGGGTAACTATGGCTAGAGCAACCAATTCTAATAAAAAAGAAGATGATTCATCAAATCATTGACCTCCTTATGCTAGGCAAAGCCAAAATTATGAAAACCCTAGGTCGGGTAGAGTTGGAGAATAAAACTCTAGCTGAATGGGATGGAAAAGAATGAAAATTAGCAGTGTTGCTGATGCATAATTAAAATTTGGAATTTATGTTATTGCACACAAGATATATAGTTCAAGTAGACTAAATAATGTGTCATGTGAAGTCATGGATTTGGAATATAAGGTGCTTAAGAACAACTTTTCATATGACCTTTTCGACCTATTGTCAAAACAATTCAACAAAAAATGGAAAGCACAAGAACATCAAAGAACAACCCATGCAAGCATGGATCTTTGTTCACCTGCCTATTCTTTTATGTACAAAAGTTCTTCCCTTCTAAAGGCACTGTAGATTGGAGAAAAATACCTGTGCTCTATCAAATCAATGAGTATATTATTGAGATAGGTGAGTACTACAATAATATCATGGACAACTACTTTGATGCATTCAAGGAGAAAATGAACAATAGGCTTAGGATTCCAAAGAAGTTAGTTGAAGACTATAAGGATGATGCATGCTTCATGGTGGACAGTGACAAGGTATATATCTAGGTAGTTAGGCCTAGAATTGTGTGGGTGAAACCTCTTGGATATGAGGTGAACATTGATGAGACAAAGGATATCATTGAAGCTCTTGTCAATGAACTAGTTGATCCCAAGACCTCTTACTTTGGAATGTATGATGAAGAAAAGGCCAAGATTAAACTCAAAATAAAGATCCCTCAAGAAGTCAACAAATGAAAGAGAAGGATTACAAAGATGAAATCAAGCTCAACCCTCTTATTCACCGAGGGAAAATCTAAGGATGTTGAGGAAGTAGAGGATGAGGAAAAATCTGAGAAAGAAGAATCTTTGGAGAAGAAGGGTAAGATGATCATCACTAAGCCAAAAAATCCATCCACTATAGTATTCACAAGGAGGTCACAAAAGAAACTTGGCAAGGAAGGAGGTGACATTATATTCAGTAGACCTCCACCCACCTTCTAGGATAGGCTGAAGGAATTGAAAGGTGGAGCCGGTATAACAAACTTCAAGGCATTGAAATATAAGGTTAGGACTAAGGCTAAGTAGAAAAAAATAGAAGTTTTGGTTAAGGATAAAATGGAACAATGGAAGTACTCCCCTAACTAGCTAGCTTCTCAGATTCCTAGTGTTTTAATAAAAAAAGTCAAGCCAAGATGGGAACATGTCAAACAATTAGTAAAAGAAATATATATGCACAAACCTTGAGGTAGCTATTACTGAGCATATCAGATGTAGAGGTAAAAGAGTCACTGAAGAAAAATGAAGATAAGATGACTCTTAAATTTAATACCTATTTGATTTAAATGAAAGATATTGAGTATGTTGTGAAGAATGCAACAAACACTTGGAAAAATGTTTATCATCTTCACAAACCAAGTGAATTTCCAATTGAAGTAAAGGATGATGATGATGAAAAAGACAAGGATGAAGAGGATGATGAAGGATCAACTCATTTTTTTATAGTTGATTATCAAGAATAGAAGGAGCAAGAGGCTACAGAGGAAGAAAAGCAAGATGATGAGGAGACTAACCCAGTCAAGATAGCTGCAATAGTCATTGTCTCTCTTCCTCACTCCCCAAGCAAACCATTGACTACATCAAGTATGGAGACAACTTCAACAAGTTTGATTGTGACCACTAGTGATATATCAAATATCCAATCACTCTTTTCTCCTACTCAGCTTAGTACATCATTGATACAAGTAACTTCTACTTCATCTACCGAGCTATATACTCCTTCTTCATCAACTGAGTTGGCATCATCAACTATGGATACATTGGCTACTTCAATTTTGAGTCCATCAATGGTAAGGACACCAGCTTTGACTACTTTAGTTTTGGGTACTACAATTTTGGCTTCATCAATTTTGGATTCTTTAAGTATTTATGTAAGTATTCCCTCAGTTAGCAGAGTATCAATTTTTATTGCAAGCCCAAGTATATCAACCATTGTTTTGATTCCAGATACAAAAGCAATAATTGCAAGGATAGTTGAGCCTATAGTTCAACCAAGAAAAAATTTTTTGGGGAAAGGAAAGGAAATAGACAAAGATATTTATTTAGATGAGGAAATATTAATCCCCAATTCAGATATTGACAAGCTTACTCTACGCCAAATGTAGACATTTGGTGAACTCCTCTAGAGAAAGGCTAAACAAAAAGGACTAAGAGAGGAGAGAGATAATGAGTATAAGATAATTGAAGATGCCAATAAAATTTTGATAGAGGCAATAGGAATTGAGATTGATTCTTCTCAATCTATTTTGTATTAGTTAGCAAAAGCAATCCATAAATTCAATAAGGACACTGATGGACAAGATAAGCTAGTGGAAAAGGCTGAAAAGAAATTTAATAATAATGTGTTGGAGCACATTGCTCAACAAATAGCCATTCATCAAGTAGAGATTTCTACAATTTTCGTCAATCTCAAAATGTCTTTTTCAAAATTGTCATCACTTTTTGGGAAACCATGTAATGTCTCTAAGTTTACAAAGGAAATAAAGGACAAATTGTCCAAAATACATATAGATCTAAAGACTAGTGCTTAGTAGCTACAACTTGACCCTAGCTCAAGCTCTGCACATTTCAAGAAAATTAGATTTTGGTCAGACATGCAAGCTGAATTGCTAAGAGAAGAAGCAAGGATTAGATCAAAATTGATTGACATACAAAACATGATCCTTACAAACATGGATGTAATGCAAAAATATATTGTATATTCAAAAACTCTAATCCATGATAATTACTTCTCTATTATGGACCATATGATAGAACTATCAGTAGAGGTACAAATTGCACTTCATACATGCAAGGTCCTGCAAGAAAATTAGGATAAAACCTTGGAAATCATTCTCAAGGTACATTCTAACTTCTTATCCCATTTTGATCTTTCTATGTAAAAAATTAAGAATAATTCTTTTGCATTACTATCAAAAAGGGGGAGAGACACATAGTATGAGAGACAATATGAGAAATATGCTATGGGGGAGAACTCACAGATATGTTGTATATAGCAAGAAGATGTATAGTATAATGTATATACCTTACAAAATCAATTTTGAAATAGTATACTCTACTGAGCTAGTATCACGTGGTGATGGATATAAGGTATTCAGTTTTGGTTGATAAGTCTTTTTTTCACTAATGCCAAAGAGGGAGATTGTTGACATATCAATCAAATTTGTTGCTAGTGACACACACTTATTCAAATTGTGTATAGCTACTAAGCTTATTGTATAGTTTACAATATTTACCAAGCATTTTAGTTTTTACCAAGTCCTTTGGACAAATTCCAGTTGCTACCAAATAGATTCGGTTAGTGTGAAGTTTGTGTATGCTAAGTTTATCAATGGTTATCGAGCATTGCAATACTTATCGAGTTCATAGTTCATGTGATGTGAAGCTGGTGTTAACATAGCATAGGGTGATAGTGTTTACCAAGTTTTGGCATGGAAAACAAGTGATTCAGTATTTGTGAAGTTGCACAATATCTACCAGGTCACCAGTGTAGACCAAGTTCAAGACTACTTGAAAGTGATTAGTATGGACTTAGATTCTACATCCATCAAGTGCATGATGATGCAGAGCATTGAGAGTGGATATGGAGTATCAGAACCTCACTGTGCCAGTCTTCAGAACCTGAGTGTCTTCATGTGCGATGACTTTGTAATATTTGTGTTAACTTGTATAATGACTGACTTTATAATTATATAATTTGCATTAATATATATATGAAATGTGAATGCGTATGGGTAAGTGCAAGTTATGAATGCAACAGGAAAAGAGTGAATTGTAAAGGCCACAACAACATAAGGAGTAGCAGAGACATATCTATCATAGAAAGGTGATCAGTATACAAAGGAATCTCTTCCAACAAACCCAGTTGAAAATTAGATATCTACTACTACTTCATCCTAATAGGTGAACCAGTCAAAATCCTTTAACAAGAAAGACCTAATAGTCTTTCATTAATCTCTTTACCAAGTGCATACTTCATTGTATATTTGTAAATCCTCTCACAAGGTGGACCTAGTAGTCCTAATTGCTCCTAACAGGGTAGATCATCAGAAGTGATCAATGTCAGCCTTAATAGGCCAACTTTATGATGTAGTACTAAAGTTTGTGGATATCATCTCCACCCCAGTTTTACTTTCTATTTGGAAGGTTTTTGGGTCACCAAATCTTTCTGTCAAAGTGTTATGGATACTTTCATGTTTTTAGTTTCTCATGAATGCAATTAAATCAAATGTGATGAATTAGGTGCTAATTGAATTATTGGATTAAGAATTGAAATTGTTAAAGTTTTAGAAGTTACTGATTCACCCCTCCCCTCTCAGTAAATTAGCATAGTCTTGAATATTTTCAACATGTTCTTCAACTTGAGTCTCTTCTCATGTTGTAGTTTGCACACCTTGACTTTGACCATTGACAAAAGTAGACTTTTCTTCATCAATCAAAATTAGAAAGAAAGATAATGTTGGAGAGTTTTCATTCTTAACATCTTCATCAAACCATACATTTCTTTTAATATTGATTTCATTTATTTTGGGATTGTATAATCTATATCCTTTTGATTTCTCATTTTATCCAACCATTATGTACTTCTCACTCTTCCTTTTGAGTTTACTCCTTTTGTCAAGAATGTGAGCATATGCATTGCGACCAAAAATTCTAAAATGAGATAGTGTAGGCTTTCTTCTACTCCATGCCTCTTTTGGTGTTATGTTCAAAACTGCCTTAGTAGGTGTTCTATTCAAGGTATATACAATAGTATGAACTACTTCAGCCCAAAATTTAGCTTCTAGATTTCTAGAGTGAAGCATACACCTAGCCATTTCTATTATAGTTCTATTTTTTCTTTAAGAAACCCCATTTTGTTGTGGTGAATAAGAGAGATTTGATCCCTTCTTTATGCTATGCTATTTACAAAAATCTAAAAAGGCCTTATTCATATATTCAGTCCTTATAGAAGTTCTTATTATCTTTAAACATTTTCCACTTTTTTTTAAGTCAACGCTTTAAACTCCTTAAACTTTTAAAACATTTCATTTTTCTTTTGTAGAAAATACATCCAAATTCTTCTACTATATTCATCTATAAAGGTGAGAACATACCTTGATCCTCCAATTGAAGGTGTTTTGAAAGGACCCATTACATCACTATGAACTAGATGTAGAGGAGTTTTTGCTCTCCATGATTTACTTTGTGGGAAACTTTCCATATGTTTTCCCATTGCACATCCTTCACATACCTTGGGACTTAATTTTATCTTTGAAAGTCTGTGCACCATCTGCAATCTCTCCATAAGCTTGAGACTTTCAAAATTGACATGCCCCAAATGCTCGTGCCACAACTAGCTCATATCATCATATTGGGCAATAGCACATATGTTTATCTCCATATTTAGAAGTAAATCCTTGAAACCTATATAATCCATTCTCAATTTTACCAACTTTTTTAGCTCTATAATTATAATTGACATCTTTGATTAAGCACTTATCATTGTAGAATTCTATTTTATATGGATTTGACTTGCAACTTGAGATACTGAAAGTAGATTTATTTTTAATTCAGGGACTATTTTCACATTTTTTTAACAAACCATTATCAACTTTGACATTACCAATCCCTTTAATTTCTAAAGCACTATTATCTCCCAAATATATTTTCTCTATGTTATTTTCACTTATTTATTCAAATTATTTCTCATTATGAGTCATGCATTGTGTAGCACCAGAATCAATGACCCAATCATCTTTGAAAGTATTATTTTCTTTTAAGTACAACACAAAATGCATTTTTTTTAGAATCACCAAATTTTGGAGAATTATTTATCTTCTTCTCTATATATCTTTTCTTCTTGAAATATTAATTTTCTTTATGACCCATTTTCCCACAAAAATTTCATTTCAATTTACTTCTATTATAATCTATGGATGAAGCACCTTTATTCTCATGCTTCCAATTTATTTCTTTAGATTGATTATCTTGTGACTTCTTATAATATTCCTTTCATTACAAATTCTTGAGATTCACCATCAAATGATTCTTTTTCTTTAACTTGTCTTTTCTCTTCTTGGACTAACTTAGCACTCAATTCTTCAAACTTAATACTTTATAATTTATCTGCAATATCTAAACCCCTTATAAATGATTGATAAGATCTTTGTTATCATCTATGTCTTTTCTAAGAGAAGCAAACTCATTCTTCTTTTCCTTTAATTTACTTAAATGTGGGACTATCTCTTGTGAGCTTGATAATTTCATATTATATAACTTATATATTAATACATCACTGGAACTTTGATATAGATCCTTCAAAATTTCTCATACTTCGACTCTACTTCTCTCATTATGAACTTCTGGAAAACCCTCTTCTAAAAGTCTAAGTTTCATTAACACTGCTACCTTCTTGTTCCTTCTATCCCAATTATCTTGATCCTTTCCTGGATTTGTACGCCTATGTTCACTAGTAGTCACAATATCATAACAATTTTGAAGAGTTGGAGTAATTTCAATATGGGATACCCAGTCATAATATTTTTTTCCATTCAATTTAACTCTAGGAAAAGTCACACCAAGTGATTCCATTGTAAAATTCTTCTCCTTTTTGGATGAGAATGAAAAAGATTTCAAAAAACTTGAATGCCTAGATTGAAATTGAAATTTTCTCCCCAAAAAAAGATTATATGTCCCTTGCTGTAGTAGTCTTCTTTTGCCCAAAAGTAAATTGCTACTCACTTCTAGATTACTATCTACAAGAGAAAAGATCCATGGTAAAAATAAATTTCATAGCCCAATGAACAAAGAAAGCTCTGATACCATGATAAATTGATAATAAAAATAGAGCACTAAGAACAACAACAAAAAAATAGGGAAAAAATTTGGCAGCAAAGTCAGAATAAAATGAACAGATATGGACACTAAAAGAGACAAAATTTTATTAACAAGCACACTGCAATATTTTTTTTACATCCATATGTGAGGAGTCTTGTCTTTTATAGATTTTCAATAAACTTCTAGAGAGTTTTGGAGAAGCTAAAGAGAGAAGGAGAGAAAGATCTGGAGCTAAGTAGATATTTTTAGAATTTACAATAAATGTTCAACTATTGATCATTGTTAATGAACATTATTCTAACACATGACATCGCCACCAAACATGCTATTATCGATGGTGAAAACTAAGTCTAGATGTACATTTATCTACCTCACTTGGTGCAAGACAATCATAAATTGGGAATGGTGATCCATTTACATAGCAATGGATTCTACAGATGTAGCTATAACTCAGTTATAAAGCTTCTGTAATGAAGAAACAAGTAAGTCTAGTGCAAGTTGACTTGTAGTGCCTGCCCTAGTTTACATTTTGTTATCATTGCCAAACTCTTTTAGGCTAGATTTATGTTGATGATTATTAATAACATTATTTTGAGATTATCAGATATTGTTTTAGATTCATTTTATTATATGATGAGATCATTTGGTACTCTATATTTCATATTTGCATGATGATTATTTAGTGTTTTCAAATATTGATGATGAATAGTTAGATGGTTTATTATCATGCGTGTTTTCTTATGGATACTTACCACATACTACATGTGTATGGTGGGCATGTTTGTTTTCTTTATGTATGGCATTTCTGATGTGGTTAAGGAAGAGAGTCATAGTAACCTACTAGTCAGGATCTACCCGACGCACCACTTCCTGCCATTGCCTGTTTAACTTAGTATATATTGTGTATGTACATGCATGGATTTTATGCAGGTTGCAGGTATAGGGTATCAACCTCCCTAAATTGCCAGGATGAGCGAACCCTATTGCATTATCTCAATGGTAAAAGAGGGGACATAAATCCTTAAGTCCAAATCCTAAACCTTCAAGCCATTTGTCCTAATTGAAAATTGGGACAAGTATCTGAGTCGAGTACACTCCGAATGCATCGGATGATGTAATTCATGATTATAACCCTTTAGTTTGATTTTGTATGTGTGTTGCTATGATGGGTTTTCGTATTTTACTATATGAGTCTTTGGTGTATTTTCTATTAATTAAGTCCAATTATAAGATTTAATTAATGAGTTAATTTAATGGAAAATTAATATGATATTTTGATATTTAATTTTATTTAATTAATTGGGAAATTAACTAAATAAAAAGAATTAAATTTGAAGATAAAAGTTATAAGTTTAAATTTGGAATAGGATAATATTTATTTAATTTAATAATAATATATTTAGAGTTCATTTTTAAATAAATGTTGAATAATATTATAATTTAAGTTAATAAATATTTTATCAATTAAGTTCTGAAAAAAAATTTAGAAGTAGAAATGAAATTAATTTATTAAAAATTTCAATTTCGCATGATAAGTGCATGAAATTTAAAATTAATAAATTAATTTAAAAAGAGTCAAGTGAATATTAAATAAAGTAATGTGTATTATTTTAATACTTTTTCACCTCTTTTATGCACATGTTGTCTACAACACTAGAGTTAGCACACTAATTAAGCACATCGTGTCTGCAACCTTCTCATTCTTATCCGCTCATTTAGAAGGTTAGATAAGGCTTGTGCTTAGTTGTCAACACTTATCTTATCTCCTAGTTGTTTCTAGAGATATTCTAGGTGCTTCCTGAGAGGTCTTTATATTTTGGCACTCCTAGTGTGTAAGGGGAGGCTTCCAACATTCATATTGATCATGCTCTTTGGCCTACTATGTGCTTGTGCCATGGATTTTGGAGAAGGAAAGAATTTTCAAAAAAGAGAAGGTTCTAAGAGGAGGGATTTTTCTCTAAAGTTTTATGAGGCATAGCAAATTAGCATTAGTGTCCAGGGAGATGCTCATGATTTTTGCATATTTTATTATGCTCTTTCTCTTCCTATCTTCTTCATGTCTGTTAAGTGCTTTCTAAAGAATTCTTGCGATGAATGTTTTCAGTAGTACGCATTCTTGTTATGAATATTTAATCATTCTATTATGACAAAAGCCACAAAATCTATATGGCCCTCTTCAGAAGATTAAAAAAATTTGTTGGGAAGGGTTTGAATTTAATTGAGAAAATCTTCTTGGGTACCTTGTATTTTTCCATCAGATTAATTTTGAATTTTGATATAAAAAATATATATATAAAAAAATAAATACGTTTTCACTAAATTTGTTTTATTAAATTTTGTAATTTGCAAAATTATAATAAAATAAATTATGATTATAATGAGGGGCTTTGTTTATTTTAAATTTTTATTGTGAAAATTTTTAATAAACAAAATACTATTTTTATTTAAAATATATATTTTAAATTGTTATTTTTTAATAATCATTTATTAATTATTTATTCTTTTAGTTAAGATTAATGCATTTAGACATTAGTTGTCATCTAGGAGTTTGTGACAAGTTGTTGACAATATGGGAGTTTGTTCCTACTAAAGTCATACTTATCCTCTCACCTTGAATGAGGATATTCCACCTTTAGTGGACGTATGCTTAGTTGTCACACTTATCTCTTAGTGCTTTCTAGCGTACTCTAGAAGCTTCCTTGAGTTAAAATGTATTGAGTGACTTAATAATAAATGAGAGATTAATACGATTAGTTTATATAATTTATTAATTAAATATAGTTTATTTTTAATTAATAAAATTATTGATAATTTTATTAACTATTGATAACTAATAATTTTTGAGATATTAATATAAGTACTTAGGTTGTTAATCATTAATTAAATTTAATTAATGATGAATATAGTTATATGTAAATTGTAGATTTATTCTCATATTATTTTAATAATATGGTTTAGATTGGAATTGCCTATTTATTTAATAAGTTAAATAAATAACTTGCCTTTAGAACATTTCAGAGAATTCATTTAAATCAAGATGCATAATTGGACTTTTATTTAAATATGAGAAATGGGCCAACCTATATGGATTTTTAAATGAGAGAAATCATTGAAGGTTTCATTGAAAATAGTTATAAACAATTAATTTAATTGGGTTGACTTGGATATTAAACATAGAATCTTATACACTTGAGATATACTTGAAATGAAAACTGAAACCTCATATTTGGCTTAACCATGTGATTGCAAAAGCAAACCAAAATATGTGTTTGTATCTTGTTTCTTTATGGTATTCATGTTTTGGGGTTTTGGGGTTGACTAGATTGTTGACCAGTTATAGGATGTCTACTAGAGGCTCAACGATTATGAGATGTGATGTCATGCTGATGTTATTTGATCTCGATCTTCTTAAAACCCAACCATGGTAATGCGATGGCATGCTCTATGATGTGATTGGGTCATTGATTGTTATTGCTTTCCAATTTCCTTGTGTAGAGGTGAAGTGTATGTTTATGAGATACTTGATTTAACCATTTTTGAGTCATCAATTAGTTATACTTGGGTTACTTTCCAGTCGCCTTGATGGGACTGAAGTTTTTTTTTTGATCTTGATGATGTCATGTTGTGACATGTTTGACTTGACCATTTTGGAGTCTTCAATCAATTTTATTTTGGGATACTGTCTGATTGCTCATTGAGAACCGATGGGTATTGTGATTTACTTTGGGATATTTTTTCCGGTTGCTCGTTGAGAACCAATGGACATTGTGATTTATTCTAAATGCTTGTGGAGAACCATTGGATATTGTGATTTATCATTGATGTCTTAAGTTGCTCAATGAGAACGGTTGTGATTATTATGATTATCATTTGATATTTTTCAGTTGCTCATGGAGAATTGATGTGATTATTGTGGATTATCTTTTGATGCTTTCTAGTTGCTTGTATAGGGATGAGGTGATTCTTTGATTTGTGATTTCATGAGCTTAGGGTAGGTTATCTATATGTAGTGTCAGGAAGTGGCCTGCAATGGGGGCTAGGGCCCTAAGAGGCTGGTAGAGTAACTCCTTGTAAGTTATTTTAATAAGTGAAAATATTTACACTAAATGAGAGTAAAATGAAGCTAACAAGATTAATTGTATGTTCTCACCAATGTCTCAAGTGCTAGTATAGACTAGGATGGGAGTAGAGAGAAGGCTTGGGTACAACCTTACATTCTATAGTATGCCTTGTTAGTACAAGAGGATACTAGTGGCTGTAGGGATCACTAGGTACCTAAGATTCTTAAGGGATTGCTTAGGTAATTCCAAACATGATTCTTGCAATGACATTTTCCCGCTTACATAGTAGATTTCCTATGTGTCTTGTGTGCCTCTGGGTATAGATGTCAGTCTATGTTGGAACTTTTGAGTTAGTCTACTTATAGGATTTCTTAAAATTAGAGATTATTTGTGTTATGTGATTTGATATCTTGTTTGGGACTTGAGACTATCTCCTTAGCGTGGTGGAAGTGGGCTATTTAGGTCCCATGCAGTCGAGTGGTAGTTTTTTTTCATTCTTACCTTCATTATGTTCTTGGATCATTATGATGGATGCTATATCTTATGATGGAGGTTATTTATTGACGTGTTTCTTTATATTGATGATTAGCATGTGATAGATTATGTTATTTACTTTGTAGGATAATCTTATGCTTTATTCTTGCATGTTAGATTTCTTTATGCGTATGTAGCATGTTAGATTTCTTTATGCATATGTTGTAGCATGTTTTTAGGAGTGACATCTCTATTATGATAGTACCGATGATCTATTCAGTGGCTTGGGATGTTACATGCGGGGGATGGCTAGGGACCACAATGGTGTAATGATGCTATTGATGGTTGGTAGGTATTGCACACTTAGTTGTGTTTTATGATGTATGGATGTATCATGTATGTTAATAGTTTCATTTACTTAATTACACTTGTATCATAGATTCGATGAGGATGATATATCTTAAAGTTTACACACACACACACACACACACACACACACACACACACACACACACACATTCTTTTAAGCCTTTCATACCCTGTGACATGTATAGTGGATGATTGAACATTTTGAATTTCATTTGCCAAGAGGCATTCAGAAAAAATGTATATTATGGACTTTGGACCTTTAATTATTCTTTCATGTGGATGTGGTAGTTGTTAGACTTAGTTTTAATTAAATTAAATATGACTCAATGCCTTGGGATCTTTAAGGAATGTAACTTTTTATGTATGCTTTTAGAGGATTACATGTTATTGCTTCCACTACTATGTGTTTGATGTGTATGATGTTATCTTTCATGTTTCAAAAAAAAAAAAAAAAGTTTGGCAAGCTTAGTAAAACTTTAGGTTAATTCTTTTGGATCCCTTGGCAGGATGTTACATGACTAATGGTTGAGCATTTGGGCTATTTTCAATGATGGCCAATAAGGTTTTGAATAAATAGCCTTTTTATTTTAATAAAAATATTAAAAATTCAAACTTTATAATAAACGAACAACCTTAAAATTTTCTTTATTTAATTCTTTATTTCTATTAGTTATAGAATTTTTTTATTAGTTTTTAATGGAATTCAATGGTTCCATAAGTATTCTAGTAGGCAGGAACTGATAATTTGATGCAAAGGGAATAAGCAATGTGAGGGGGAGGGATGAAGATTTTGAAGTGTGTATAAAATAAAAGAATAAGGTAGTGAAGGATAGTTGTGTAGTGCATGAAATAAGAGAAAATGTGCAGTGAAGAGAGAACATTTGTGATAGAGCTTAAATATCACATAGGATAGGTCCTTATGTTGCTGCTTTTAATTTAAGCACACAATACACTTAAGTAGCCCCATGGGGATATGAGGTAAGACTAAATTCCTAGGCTAAAAGTTTTAAATAGTTAAAGTTGACTTATTTTTCCAAACTTAATTTCTTAGTGTATGTTAAATAGTTAAAGTTGACTTATGTTTGCTAAATTAATTTTTTCTTTACTGTGTGATGTTTAAGGGTAGCCAAGCATGGGGCATGAGAGATAAAGATGAAGGGAAATAATTTCAAAATCCATTGGCGAGTGATAAAATGAGCAGGTTTATTTGTTAAAATAAATTTTGTTTTAATTTCAGACTATAAAATGAGTTCTAGGAGAAAATAGATAGAATCCATCCAAATATTTTAGTTTATTATAAAATTATAATTACATTTTAAAAATAAATATAAAAATATTATTTAATCCATTTGTATAAATATAATCATCATAATTATATTAATTATTTTATATTAATTTATAAATAGTAATTAATATTTAGTTTAACCAAAGTTAGAATTTAAATAAGTTTAGGATTATTATTCATAAGAATGAATGAGAGTTGAATTTGAAAATACTTTTGTTTAACTACTTATTTCCACTTATTGCAATTAAGTAATTTTCTTTTATAATTCTTTTATAAAATCTGCATGTGGAATTGTTAATTTACAAAGCAATGAAAGTTATTTTTCTTTATATTATTAGATATTTTGTTTGAGGTCTTATTAGTTAGATTTCAAGAAACACTATATCTCTTGCAAATTTTTATTTTAAGGTAATTTTGTTAGACATGAAGTAAACATTATATATTAATCCAAATCATTCATTTTAATTTACAAGCATGGCCTCTACAAATGTATGTTAGATATAATGAAAAAATTATGAATAGTCTAAAAATATATAACAATCTTTTATTATATATTTCTATATTTTTTAATAAATAGTTTGAAATTAATTTATAATATATATATTTTATTTTTAAATAAGATTAATCGTTTATTTGTTTATATCAAATTAAATAAATATTGGTTACAAATCCAAATGATAATTATTAATTAAAATAAATTTGTACAAACATTAAATTTAAAAAATAAGAATTATTTGTCCACACTATATAATATTCAATATACTTTTCATAATATTATATAACTTAATATTATATATTAGAAAGCCGATTCTTTAAAAAGCAATTTGTATTAATATTCAGAAAAAGTTAAATCGATTAGCATCAAGGATGGAATATGACAATGCCATGTTATCTGACAAAGACTCCCAAGCCAAAGCAAAAAGCCTACTATGCAACAACCACCAAATCCTCATACATTGGGTTACATTTTACATATCAATATGCAAATTGCCCACACCATGACACAATTGCTGGCCCAGAAACATATATCAAAACATAACACCCATGCCCAAGAAACTAAAATAGGCTCACTTGAACCAGGTAGCAGCTTCCTCCCTTGAGAAGTTAGGGATTCCATTATCTGACATAAAAACAACGCCACCACGAGCAGAAGTGCGCTTTGGAATCAGGAATATGTCCACTCCGGCCACAAGAATCTGAACAGTACAAGCTGATGAACCAACAACATCGCTATCAGCATTTTGAAAACTAGAAGAAATAGCTGCTACCTCAACACCATAGTCATCCACAAAAAACCCACCAGACACCCCCAGAGCCTCACTATCTCTGGGGAGGGGAATTTACCTTTGAATCAGCGAATACCCATCGTCATAAATCGGTGTGTTGGATCTCACTAGTTTCCCTATGTTACCAAATACTTCCCTGGCAAGCCCAACATTTGGTCTGTATCTTGTAAAAGTCTGGTCCTTATCTTACAACTATAGCATCCCCTGAGATTACATTTCTTTGAGGCATTTTAGTCAATCAGTTCACAGTCACACGTCTTTTATGTGCTGATGTGTGCACATTTTGCATAATTATCTACCAGGGAATTTCTGATGATAACATTTAAAAATGAAATAATCTTCATTGTGCTTTGATGGATCTTGATACGTGTTCAAAAGCTCCCATTTTATCATAAGCTAGAATGATGCTGGTAAAGGTTGTTGAGTCTGGCTCTATTCTGGCCAGTTGCACTTTTTGAAAGCTAAGGATTTTCAACAAAATCCATCAGTGAATGTCTTAGAGTCATGGCAATTCATGAGGCCGCTTTTCTCACTGGCATTTTAGCTTTTGTGAACGTGTGTACCGGGACTGATGCATTCCTTTTGGTGCTTTGCTCTGAGGGATGTCCCTGTTTCAAAGGCTCTATGTTCGCGTGCGTATGTGAAGGTTGTGGAGTTAGCTCTATGCTTCCCATCGCATTGCACTTACAAGTTGTAAGCTAATTTTTTTTTGGCAAAACTTTATATATAATAAAATTTATTTTATTTCTCTTCAAATAAATTCTTAATATATATCAATTATAAAAAATTAAGTTTTATTTCTCTTCACATAAACTCTTAATAAATGTTAATAATAAAAAATTAAATTTTATTTCTCTTCACATAAATTCTTACTTAACTTCCTTAGTATATGTTATATGCTAATTTTTCTTAGCTATTTTTTTAGCACAGATGTTGATGGGATTATGTCTAACGTGATATTCATTTTCTATTGTAAGTTAGTCTACCATAAATTCTTAATATATATCAATTATAAAAAATTAAGTTTTATTTCTCTTCACATAAACTCTTAATAAATGTTAATAATAAAAAATTAAATTTTATTTCTCTTCACATAAATTCTTACTTAACTTCCTTAGTATATGTTATATGCTAATTTTTCTTAGCTAATTTTTTAGCACAGATGTTGATGGGATTATGTCTAACGTGATATTCATTTTCTATTGTAAGTTAGTCTACCATATTTGCCATTAATTGTAATCAAGAAAATAAGTTCAATAAATTTATTTTAATTACATTTTAGTTAAGTATAAAATAATTTAATATAATTGAGTTAGATATAATATGAGTATAAAATCTTTTTTAATATTTTAGAATTAGGTATAATACGATTACAAAATTTGTTTCTAATAGTTCTTTTGGAAAAAGAGGGGTAAAAAATTATTAAGACACAAAAGAATACAACAAGATGACCTCAACAAGGAGCTCTATCTTGAGCAACAAGTTGATCAAATTCTTCCACCAACTCAAAGGGAAGTTGGCCCTTGTCCATAATATTCTAGCCCTGAGCATGACTAGAAGCCTATTTGGCTAAAAAATCAACAACTATGTTTTATTCACGAGGAATGTAAGTAAACCTAATGAACTCAAGAGAGGTACAAAAGAGAAGAATCTTATTAACAATAGTGGCTAGCTACCAACTAACATCCTCAAACTCCTGCAAGGAAAGCAAGTTCACCACCACTTGGGAGTCAAACTCACAAATAATCTTGTGCCATACCCGTAAACAACATTGTTCCACAACATATAAAATGGCTTGAGCCTCCATGAGATTGTTAGTGTAATCACCCTTATGCACTGAGAAAAATAATTTAACATCACCAGAACTACAACAAGCCACTCCCCCAATATCAGTAGGGCCTAGATTCCCCCGAGAAGAACCATCAGCGTTAATTTTTAGAACTCCATGGGGAGGGGGAGTCCAATGCCCATCTCGATTCACCCAACCTTTCCACTAATGCCAAGGCTGCTTGGTCACTCTTGGATACCTTTGAGCTACAACCCCATCTTGAAGATGAAAATTGAGGCAATTGCATATAGCAAGATCAACTAGATCCATACCCCCATCTAGCACACTTCACTAAAATAGTTTCCTGAAGAGAATGTGAGATCTTCCACCAAAGATGCATAACACCAAGCTAAACATCTTGGAAGATTTGATGATTCCTCTCCAACCAGATATGCTAGAGAATGAATGATGGGCCAACAATCCAAGTAGCATGCAGAGGAGAAGACTTGGAGGGAGAACTACCCAAGTGGGCTAAGAACTTAAGCAAAGAGGAAGCATGCCTACAAGAGAAACCTCAAGAACTCCACCAAAGGTAGTTAAAAACTCTCATTTAAAAAATATTATAAAAATCTAAACTAGTTGTTAAAAGATTAACTATACCAACAGTAAAACAGATGAATAAAAACACATAGTAATTCTTTAAACAAATAATAAATTTGGCAAGTTAAATTTAAAACATAAAAAAAGAGAAACACTTACACGATATAAAAATGCGAACTCACACATAATATAAAAAATTGTCATGACTCAAGTTTCAACATGCTATCTTTTAAGACTTAGTATATGTTTCAACTCTTTTGACTTAGACTATGTTTGACTATATTATGATTCGACTTGAGTTGAAACATTATGATGTTTTAAGACTTTATTAGTCAATGTTATTAGATGGGTAAATTTAACTTGCTAGTCATTCTCAAAATATTGTTTAATGTTTGATATCATGAGATATAATGAGATAGAAACATGGTGGTAATTTTTTTGAAAATATTTGCATGTTGTTAGATTATGTAAATGATTGATTTTAAATCAAGTTTGAATTCACATTTAAATGAATGATAATTTTTTTAATTTGTATTATATAAATGTTAATGAAATCAAGAATTACATTTATGAGATATTGTATGTAATGATGCCATATTTTTATCACAATGTTGGCAATATTAATGCAGTGGCATGTTTCAATTTGTGAGTGTGTATGTAGTGAAGGTGGAAGGGTGGTTGAGGTAGATGAGGTTAGCTCCACGTAGGGTTGACTTTGACTAACTGACCTGTAGACACACACACACAAACACACACACACACTTTAAATGAATTATCTTGTTTATATTATTATTACGCATAAAAACAAAATTCAAAGTAATTTAATGTTATTATGATGAGTATATAGGTGTTTTGTTTGTTATGGACTAATTAGATAATGATTTAAAAAGTCCTTTCATACTTGTCTAAATATTAAATTAGCATTTGAATTTCAAATTCTAAAGAACTTGAGTTTTTATAGAAGAATTTAAATGCATTAAAGGGAACTCATTGTTTATTTACTCTACCAAAAAAATGTGCATTATTTCTCCTTCATCAGTGAGGAATGGAACTTAAAGGACTAAAACTTTTATTTATTTCCCATCACGTTGGTTAAACAATTTGAGGAACCATAGTAATGGGTATTTTTACCTTTAAAGACATAGGACCACAAAGGTATTGGAAATGTTAACTTTTCTAAAGGAGATGATTTTGCACTGGAGCTATAAATGCTAGAGAAGAGTGTTGCCCAAGTTTTAGTTCATATCTTTTACCTTAAGGTTTTGAATCAAGTAAAGTGTCAAAGTCTTGAGTCTATGTCTAGATTTCCTATAGGATGATCTTTCTTCTCATCATCCCTTAGAGTTAACCTAATGTGGGAATCATATGAGCAATGCATAATTCCAAAGCTAGGTGATTAGGGTTTTGGGAGGGTTTGCTCATGCTTTTCCTGATGAGAAGAAGGTCTAAAGGTTATAAAGATTCATATGTTACTTGTTCCCAATCATGTGAAAGACAAAGATTTATGTTGAGAGTCAGTCCCTCATGAAAATATTTCTACATTTATCAGAGAAACCCTAATTCTATGATCAAATCTTCCATTAAAGGCATTGATGTAGGTACAATGAAGTAATCATAAGCATATTTTGAACAAATAGTAGTGGAGAACATTGAAGATTGAGACTAAAGATTGATATACATATTGTGAAAACGAGTTAGGGGAAAAATTAGTTAGATCCAATACATAATTAATGTTAAAAATGTAGAAATGGTGAAAGAGAAAAGTCAAAGATGTTGAAGACCAAAGTTGAAAAGTCAACTAAAAGAAAGAAAGTGTGCTATTGGCCAGTTGAAAATTCTAAATGCTTACTTGTTAGATCAGGTCCCATTTAAATATTAAATAAAAGTTAGATGCCTTCACCATTAGATTAGAAAGAGAGCTATGGATGTCGTTTTTAGGCTTTTAAGAGATGCTCAAAATTTAGACGATGTGGACAAGCAACTTGTTAACATGTAGTTGTGGGGCCAAATTTAGTTTATGAGCCACAAAAGAAGATTGTTAGAATGAATGCCAAATTGGCATGCCATGATTGTATGGTTCTCTGAAATGATGAAAGTAAATCAGCCTTACATGATCCTTTGATCTTAGAAGATCAACAATGGGCACTTGCCCACTTTTTGAAGATGCTCAAACTTTAAACCATGTAGGCAAGTGACTTGTTGACACATGGATCTATGGGCCATCATTCATCAAAATTATTTTTTGCATAGTCATTAAAAAGGTAATAAAGGTTTCATCATGATCGTTAGATTGTGTAAGGTCAAAGATGCAAATTTAAACTGGCAATAACCATTGGAATATGAAATATGCAGTTTGGCGTGAAATAGCAGAATATGAAAGATTAAAAGATTTTTGTATGATTTGTGAAATCATAGGAAGCTAAAAGGTCATGGGGTATTTTTACGAATATTATGGATCATTAGTAGAAGAGATACCAAGTGCTTATATCATGACAATTTTATATTTTATTCTTTTCTATTATATGAATGTTGCTCTGCTAGAATTAGAAGAGGATAACAATAAACTATAAATTCAACCTCATTTGATAATGAAAGGGTTGGAAAAATTGATGGTGAATTGGTCTATAAAATTTTCCATTTACCCTATTTTCTTGTCATGTTTTGTTGCCCATGCATAGACTAGTTCTGCATTAAGAGTTGAAGTACAATTATATGTGATCTTGTGATAATCAGATGGATTCCATTTCATTTTGATATTTTCAGTTAAAGTGATTCCATTTACTTCTTTCATATATGATTATGCTTCTTCCCTTCTTCATTTCATTTCATATTATGTTAGATAGTTCATTGGGAAATGAAGGATAGATGTGTATGAATCTATTGGCAACTTGCTGAATTTTATTTCATTCAAGTCTGGTAGTCAAAAGAAATTACATTTTCCCTCATGTGCATTTCCTCTTCCATTCCTCTTCTGCATTTAGATGAATTTATATTTAGAAGTCATAAAATATCAAGATTATCTATTGCAATCATTCCATTGAGTATGATAGGTTATTCATATACATCTTTCTTGAGATGTTTGTGCCTACAAATAACTTGGTTATCATTTAGTGCTCTCAGGTTAAGAGCTTATAATATCAATAATTTATGATCACATAAAGACATATTCATTGCATATTATTGCAAGAATCATAGGGAGCTATACCTAATCAATCAAGACGATAGTGATAGGATACATACCCTAACCCATTTTTTGGTAAATATCGGCTTGTTTCTTCAAACATTGGGTATCCAAGAGTCAAGATTATCAAATCTAATAGAAGAAAAAAATACTAACCAACAAAGAGACAAGTTTTTTTGATAGAGATATAGAGAAGAAATTCAATTTGAAAGAGGGAGAGATGTTTCCTTGATTTGACAAATTCATACACTCCTTAAGTGTGTTGATAGTTGTGTGCATGGAGTCCTATACGAACAAAAAGTCCGTTGGAGATCCCTTCTGATGTTATAGAAAATCCAGAACCATAGGTTCCAAGTAATCTGGATAGAGGGAAGCCACTTTGGAGAGAAGAAGGGAGAGTGAGGAGGCTCTTGTCCATGATGAAATTTCTTTGATATCCAAGTTCCATTTCTCATTTATGTCATTCTCATTATAATTATGAGTTTTTCTTTGGATAAGCATACTTGTTGCAAAGGAAACAATTCTGAATATAAATATATATGTGAGTAGCTCTCATAGTTGAGGTTTGAGTATTTGAAACTTAGAAACCTCATAGACTTGCATTAAAGATATAGATTTATGCAAAACTTTGGACCATAGGAAAAAAGAACTTTAGCAGACATGTAATGGAGATGGACATAAATACAATGATTAGAATGGCTCTCCTTGACATGCTTACCAATTTTCCAACATAGACTAGGCACATTAACTATTTGACAGAATATTTTTGTTTAAGAACTCATACCTTACAACTAGAGACACGTACAGGCAGGCCCAAGGCTAGTTGGGGCAGTACATAGTTTAAATTTTAAGTAAATTGCATATGTCAAAGTTGTGGCATTGCTCTAATTATCCATCTCTCTTTCTCTTTCTCTAATTTAGAATAGGGTATGGACATTCAGATTAGAAGAAACTTAATCTGTAAAAAGGATGTTATCAAATAATTTATTATTTTTTTATAGTTGCTGGCTGCGGCCATGTTGTTTTCTCTAGCTTTGGCCGATTGAACTCATTCGCGGGGTGATCTTGTATCCCCCGGCCCTTTTTGTGAATTGTAATCTTAGTAAATTTTATTAATTGAAAAGGACTATTCATCAAAAAAAAATTTTTGATAAAGTATAAATTATGTTCTGATTTTATTTTAGCCATTTTTTCTTGGAATCACTTTCATTATTTGTGTATTGTCCAATAAACTAGAAGCGTGTTGTATACAAGGTTGTGGATGGTTACTTTTAAATGTTTAACCTGAGTGTTTTAGTTGAATGGAGAAAACATACTTACCACCACATTCATATTACACAATAGGCTGAATAGTTAGGTTGTTATATGTGCCTATTGATTTAAAATTATTTTAAATACCTATTTATTTGAACTTGTTCGATTACTATGGCAGTTTGTTATTATTTATATACAATTTCAAAGGCTTTATAGAAGTTATAGTGTGATGTATGTTGGGGATTTTACGTGTTCTTTTATTTGGAAATTGTTTTATAAGTCATTAGTATATGAATCAAATAGAGTTTCCATATTAGTGGTTCTTTGGAAAAATGTACAACACAATTCAGAGGTCAATTGAAGAAAGATTTGAATAAATTTTAGTTTAAGGGATTCAAAGTCTATCATTTGAAATTTTGAAAAGCGTAGTTCTATGTGCTATGTATGAAGAATAATCAGAAATCATTGTTCAAGAGTTATCTAAGTTGTAACATGATAGTAAAAGATTGGACAGTTCAAAATGAAACACTTGTGCATAAGAGTTTATTCTTTTTCTTAGATCTTAATAATAAAATAGCACTCTCATCTTATTTCTATTTTTCAAAAATAATAGAATGGATGGTAAAGAAGTCTATGAATTGGCATTATGTTCTTACAATCAATTTGATGAACTAATGTGTTAAGTAGTGATACCATTTCTAGGAAGGGTGTTGAATGTGGGTATAAAAGGGAGGGTAAACTTGACAGGAAAATGGTGATGTTTTTTTGAATTTATCTACTTGCTAGTCTTTTACTTAACATTGGTTTAAAAGCTTGGCCAAGCTAATGAAAATAATTGGCATGTAATTGAAATGCATGGTTAAATTCTTTGTTTCCCTCTTCCACATCCATGTGTATGTTTTCTACTAGGCATGTGTGTAAGTAGAACTAGGCACTTGCCTACACCATATCCTTTTGATCCAATCATCCCAATTTTCTAGCCTTCTCATGCTAGGGTCGGGGAGTTCTTCTTTCAAGAGGAACCTTGGGGAGCTAACCACTCCATGGTTGGGTAGTAAAAGCGCATGGGCCACTCTTCTATCTCATCATAGTAGATGGACAACGTTCTGATAGTTTGGAGGAAGAACCACATGTGGATGGACTCATGGGTCCAATGTCATGATTTATTAATGGTCTATATAATGAATTATATTTTCCATTTTATTGATGTACTCATGTTATCTTATGTTCAACGTGTAGGTCAACATGAATTTGACAAGTGTTTGATGTGTTTTCTTACATCTTTGGTTTATTATGGTTCTGACATGTGGTCGGCAATGTAACAACTTCTAATTAGCAAAATTTGGTGGTCTTATATATAATGATGACATAATGATCTTGTACAATCTGATTAAGTGTGGACCAATGTATTTATTTATGTTTTACAGATATAGTTTTTGATAATATTCCTTGCAACTTAACTTATCAACTCTTTATCTTTCTGTGAATTAAGGAGTTTTTGTGTCTATGGCAATGTTATGGGAATTTAGTTCTTACATGTGGTATCAGAGTTGTGTTTAACACTAGGACCTAAGGTATTTTTGATGCTAATGTTGCACAATCTATTTTTTGGTATAGGAGGAATATGTCATCAAGTATTCCCATAGAGCTAATAGGGTTTGTGGTAGTAGTGGTTCATAAGATGAGTCTGAAAACCAAAGGCTAGACCAAATTATAGCAATTCTTATTGATATAGTGCAAGGTAGAAGAATCCCTAATGGAGATGTCCTAGCCCCCAAAAAATAACGACACAAAGGAAACAATACAACAATGTAAGATCTGATACCAATTCACAACTCTTTGTCATAAAATAATTGATTAAAATCAATGTGCCGAGCTTGAAGGCCTTCCAAGTTATGGCCAAATATAAAATGGTTACAAGAGTTCTAAAAGATATCTCAAGATCCAAATCAAACCCTAGCTAGCTCAGATCTGTAACAAAATAGCAATCTATTAGAAACCTCCAAGATCTCAACTTGTGCTTGCAAGCCACCAAGCAACCTCCTTGTTTCTAAACCATAGCCACTAGTTCTTCTCCAAATTTTCCATCTCAGCTACTTATAGTGCCTCTCATGTTTGCAGTCTATACCTTGTCTATTTTGATTCCAGAGATACTTGATACTTTTATTATATGTACCTTGAGATGACCTAAGGGTTGGATGTTATACTTTGATTTAGTATCATAGATGCTTTTCTGCTATGCTTTTCAGTTTATCATATTTGTATGGTGATGCCATTTTGAGATGATAGTGGATCTATGATGATATTTGATTAACTAGTATTTGGACATATTTCTATTTATGTTATGAGATGGATTTTATGCTATGGTGATTTATGTCATTCTTGTCTCTTTATGCTTTGTGTGACCGTGAGTGATGTAAATGGATTAATGAGGCATTTAATAGATTGTTGCTTTGACTATGATATTATATATGCAATTGCACTTGATCATGTGTTTTAGTCTGCAAGAAATATATCCCTAGTAGTGGCACATGGAGTTAGTGACTCAGCTATTCATATTTTACCAATGCCATCCTTGTATGGTTGACTTATCTTTATTTTGATTATTTAAAATAAAACCTTTTGGTGATTAGCAAATCTGAACTCATCTACATTATGTGATTAGACCAATGAGCATGTTTATGCATTTAGAGGTTCACATTGTCACAAATTTTGTTTAGTGATTTCTGTTATTTTGGGTTTTCGTACTTTAAATCTTCTCAAATTTTATTTCTGCCAGCTTTGCGTTAGGTGAATTCTCATTACAAGGAGTAACTTGTTTTTATTTGGGTTGATTCAGAGTATAGCTAGTCTAACTAGCTTTTTTCCCTAATTGACTATTCACTCGAAAAGTAAATAAGTAGTGAAAAAGGGATCTATATTTGCACTTTTCAATTTTGCAATTTAGAAATTGAAGAGCTTTTCTAAAATTGTCCTTGTGAAGAATTGGTCTTCTACTCATTCTGAGAATTGTGAGTGTGGGATTTTTGCAAGATCAGTCTCGTTGGATCCAGCTTGAGGAGACCTTGCTTTGCCATCATTTTTTGTAGTATTAGAGGGTTATTTATTGTTTCAAGCTGATTTCAGTTTCTACCCCTTTTTCTATTAGATAGGCCTTTACATTTTATTATTTTACTTCATTTTAACTTCTATTTTTGGTAGCATTTTGTTAGGAGGCTGAGAACTAGTATTCCCCTTAGTGTTTATTTGTCGATTCTACCTGATTGGTTGGGTATGAACATTTTCCCAATTTTTGGGATGCGGGTTTGGGGTTTTGCACCATTATGTTTACTATTTTTGCATACGGTGTCCAAACCCAAATATTATAGGATTTTTAGGGTTTTTCTACCCAAAGGTCAAATAGGTTTTAATTTTGAAGTTTTGCAATTTTTTTGGGGGTTTTACCCCGTTTTGTGTGTCATCCTATTTTCTCAAGTTTTCTTGGCATCATGTGGGTCATGGATCATAGTCAAACCACTATCGCACTTTTATATTGCATTGGGATGTGTACTACATTTGTCCTCCTAAGTCTATTTTTGGTTGAGTGACTTTATGCATTGTGTTCTTATCCAGTCCTTGTGTTATGATCTTTGTGATGGTGGTGTACCACACACGAGTATGTGGATGTACATTTGATGAGTGACTTATGAGTTCCAATCTTCCATGGTACTTTCAGAAGTAATGATCATTGGGGTTGGGTTGGGAATTTGCATGCCTATAGGTACTCATCATTGGATAAGCATGGGTAGGGTAGGCTAGCATATGGAGGTGGCTTCTATCTCATAGTCTGGAAATCATGATGCCATTGGTTGGCAGAGGGATATTTAATTAAATGATAACTAAATAAAATACGGGGTGGTAATAAAACTTAAGATAATAAAATGTGTAAGAACCAGATTACATTTGAGCACACATAGTGCTAAAGCCTTCTGTCAAGGAGTTAAATCTGCATGATCTAAGCTTGGACTTGTTATGCCAAGTCACTCTCGATGATGTCAGCCCCTATTAGTAGCCCACTAAGTGTTTGACTAGGACCTGTAGTTTATACATTGTCTATGTCTTGGTTTCATTCATCATACTCTCTAGTGTGTGTTTTAGTCATGGACATTATGCTTTGTGTGTGTTTGTAGTTGGATCATTATCTCAATCAACATGGAAAGAGTGGTCCTATGGGTGCCACATGGTTGGGAGGAATCACTACCCATAAAACTACTAGGGATCAGTATATAGAGATGATCTATTTCCCTAGTGTGACCATTGTTGGATGTTTTCACTTGGTACATCAAGTTCCATACTATGCTTTCTTGTGATTTATACTTTCATTGAAATGCTTGTATATCATGTTTAGATGGTGTTGTTTATTGATGCATTTCCTTATTATGATGATTAGGATATGATAGATGACGTTATCTGTATTTGTAGGATTATCTTATGATTTACTTCTAGCATGTTAAATTTCTTTGTGTTTATGTTGTAGCATGTTTTAGTAGTGACATCCTTATGTGATAGTACTGACAATTTGATCAATAGCTTGGGATTTTACATGTAGGGGATGGCTAAGGCCCACGATGGTCTTATGATGGTATTATGATTGGAAGGAACCACCTACTTAGTTTGGTTGTATTGTTCATTGTGATGATTATTTCTATTATTATGATGTTGTTTTAGTACACTGTGATGTCTCCTTCTGTTCTTTCCCTTTACTACTTGTTTGGATGGTTAGATTTAGTTTCAATCTTTTTAGTATTGTGTTTGAGTGTTTACATCTCAAATTATGGATCTGGTACTCCCCGATGTGGATATTTTGAACTCTATATAACCCTTTTGGTTGTCCTTAAAATTTTTACTTGTTTTCTTGGGTTACCATGTGTCAGCATGGGGCTACACTTTATAAGGGATTTTTGTTATGTGTTCACTGATTGTGTTGCATGCCTCTTAGAGAAATGTTGTGTGATAAAATATTGAAGAAGTGTCGTATGATACTTTTAAAGTATCATATGCCCTTGAGAGAAGTTTAATCCAAACCTGTCACACCTCTTCTTGAGAAATGTCATGCAATACTGGAAAATATAACATTGTGTTGATTTAAAGTATCACCTAGTATTTGGAAAAAACTTGTCTAGTTAGACATTGGGCACTTTTCAATAAGAAACAAACTTTTTATGAAGTGTTTTGGCTATTCTATTATGTGCTCTTCAATCCTTTGGTGTCACATTTTAAATTCAAAATGTTTTGGTTCGAATTTAGTTTTGTATCTTCTGTCGTCAGTTGTTTTGGTTAGTAGTGGCATTTAGAGATTTTTTGGTATTAGGATGTTTGGTTAGTCTTCCACTATGATCTTTTTTATCCTCTTATGTCATATGTCATATGCATCCATACTTGTTTTAATTTTTCTTAATCTTGGCTTATATTTAACCTTGTTTCCAAGGATCTCCAAGTGAGGCATTACACTACTCCTTTACTAATGATATCAAATCCTCCAAATCATGGTCCATAATAATAATCTTCCAATCATCCACACCAATTATTTCTACATCAACAAAAGATCCTTATATACCCAGCTAAACCACAAGTCAACTAGTCAAGCATTTACTTACATTATAGGTCCACCTTGGAAGAGTAGACCAAAAATATTAAAATATGAACAAAAATCAATGAAAAGTTATATTTAGGTCCACACATGACCCAATAACATGTCCCTAACTTAAAAATATCCCATTTCATCATACGAAACCATGCAAGACAAAATACTCCACACATTTCATGAAAACTATCTAAAAATCAATACTTGAGGAAAATCACAATATCTCCCAACCTCAATTGAATTGAGACCTGTGCTCTTAATTCAAGATATTATTTTAGATCCTATTTAATACCCCAAGTGTGAAAATGTTTATCCCTTAAGGATAACATTTTTCACATCTCAAAATTCACACGTGGAAATTAGACATGTAAACTAACAAAAAATTTATACCCTTGGAGAATGATGATATCTCCCAACTCATAATGAAGTAGGACTTGTGCCTTTGATTAAAGGTATTAATCTAGGACCTATTAAATATCTAAAAATATAAAATTATAATTCATTAAGGATAATTAGTTACACCACTCACAAGTAGCCTATGAAAACTAGAAAATAGAATTGCAGCCGCGAGGTAAAACAACTCTATCTTCAATGTGATCCATCCAAGCCCCATGCCCTCCTAAGGAAAGTTTCCTCAATATTCCTTGAACCAATCCTTAGTTAAAGAAATAATAATTGCATGAATCCAATCATAAATCCCCTTCATTTAGGATTGTTGACTTCCTTAGGATGCTCCTACATTAGATAGCCCATGTGAGAAGAAAAGATGTTCAGAATAGCTAGCAGAACATCTTTTAGGGTTCAACACATAAACCCCAAACTCGTTCTTCACATACACATCCTCCACCATATCAACTTGTACACTCTTTCATTTATTCTTCTTTTGTAACTTATTTTCTTCAATTTTCATCTTCACATCTATCTTTGGTGTATAACAAGTTTTCTTTCCATGCTAATATCTAACCCTTTCAAAATCCTTCAACTCAACTCAACTACCAATACTCAGGTTCCTATTGAGCTCTCCATTCTACAAAGGAATCAAGGAATGCTTCTTGCCACCCTTCTCAACTATAAATACATTCATGAAACAATCATGCACAATCCTGTAATCATACTTCCAAGGTCTACCAAGTAATATGTGACAACTACTCATGTCCATAATATCACACAACACTTTATCCTTACACTACCCGATCTAGAAATCAATAAGACATTGCTACCTCACTTCCAAAGCATGTTCATCTTATAACCATCCAATCCTATAAGGATAAGGATGTCTTACTCTCTTCAAACCAAGTTTATGAACCATCTCTTTAGTAACCAGGTTATCAATGCTACCACCATCTACAATCACATTATAGATCTTACCACCAGACTTACAAAGAGTCCTAAAAAATTTCCTCCTTTGACAAGGTTCTGATGTCCTCTTTCAAAGCAACGCTCTTTGAATCAACAAGTTATCCCCATACTTCTTATGTTCATTTACTAAATCATTATCTTCTTGCACCACAATAGTACTTCTGTCACTAACATTAGGGCATTCGTAAGCTCTATGTCCTTCTTTATGACATCTATAGAAAGTACCTTTAAATGTACTTTTATTTTTTCTCTTCCTCTATTCAATAGGTTTGGTTTCATCTACAACAATTTATTTTTTCTTCACTAGGTGATGATGCTTCTCCTTTCCTCGAGGATTACCTTGGTGTCTCCTCTTTATATTTTCTTCTACTCTCAAAGCATACTAATAAGCATCCTCAACCAAAGTAATATTTAGAATACCAACCTCATCCTAAATATTAACATTAATATATCTACCCACCATCTCCTTAGATAATTCTCTATGTTTAGACCGAATAGTTAACTTGTAAATATCCTCTATATAATCTTTCACAGTCATATCCTTCTACTTCAGATTCTACAAATTTTTAAACAACTCAAGTTCATAATCAGCAAGAATGAACTTAGCCTTCAATTTAGTCACCATCAATCTCCATTTAGTCATTTTCAATTCACCTTCTTCTTCTCAATCTTGCTGCAATTCTTTCCACCAAAATGCATCATGTCCTTTCAACTTAGCTTGGGTGAACCTTACTTTGAGTGGATCTTCAATATCCTCTAACTCAAAGTTGTCTCCCAATTCACTAATCCAATCAATCAAGTCTTTAGGATTCAAAGTACTTGAACAATTACAAACTTCCATCTTGTGCTTCAACTTCAATTGAGATCTAGGTCTAGAAAACTAACCAATCTTATTTCTCATAGGTCTCTCCACATGATTACGTCTATCCTCACCACTTGATCTAGTAATCTCAAAGTCTTTAGAAAAATTCTCATAAGAATATTTAGTACTTGTATGTCGAGGTATGCTACCTATAAAACTTCAAATCTCAACGATCATACCACTCTTCATTAGCTCCATCTTAGATCAAAAATCTGATTTAACCTTCTCTGAGATCCTCACTTGCACAACATCACCAAGATATTCAATTTCCCTAGGTTCTAATATTCTTGGAGTCATCTTCCAAGATATTCATAAACCCTCTATAATAATTGACTAGATCTAGCCTTCACTCTGATAATCTTCACCCAAGGTCCTAGTGCCAACTGCCTCAACTTTAGCTATCTATCTACATGCTCAAGAACAACTATGCATTGATACCACCTAATGTAGTGCAAGGTAGGAGAATTCCCAATGGATATTTCCTAGCTTGCAACAAATAACCATAGAATAGAAACAACACAATAATGCAAGATCTAATACCAATTCACAACTCTTTATTCATAAAAAAAATTGGCTACAGTTAATGTGTTGAGCTGTAAGGCCTTCCTAATTATGGCCAAATACAAGGAAATTATAATAGTTCTACAAGATATCTCAAGATCCAACTCAAATCCTAGTTAGCCCAGATCTGTAACATAAAAAAAATTTGGTAGAAACCTCCAAGTTCTCAACTTTTGCTTGCAAGCCACCAAGCAACCTCCTTGTTTCTAAACCACAACCACTAGCTCTTCTTCAAATTTGTTATCTCAAGTACTCCTCTACCAATGATATCAAATCCTCCAAATCATGATCCACAATAACAATCCTCCAATTATCAACACTAATTATTTTTGCATCAACACAAGTTTCTTATATAGTCAACTAAGCCACAAGTCGGCTAGTCAAGCATTTAATTACATTACAAGTCCACCTTGGAAGATTGAACCAAACTATATCAAATATGAAAATAATCAATGAAAAGTTATATTTAGGTCCACACATGACACAATGACATGTCCCTAAATTAAAAAGATCCCATTTCATCATATGAAAGTGTGCAAGATGAAAAACTCCACATGTTTCATGAAAACTGGCTGAAAATTGATACCCAAGGGAAATCACGATATCTCCCAACCCCGATTGAATCAAGACCTGAGATCTTAATTAAATATATTATTTCAGGTCCTATTTAATACGCCATGTAAAAAAATTATTATCCCTTAAGGATAATTTTCTACACATCTCAAAAGTCATGCACAAAAATAAGATGTGTAAATTGATAGAAAATTGATACCCTGGGAGAATGGTCATATCTCTAAACTCATAATGAATTAGGCCTTAAAACTTTGGTTTAAGTTAGTAATCTAGGACCTCTTGAATCCCTTAAATTTTAAGCTTTTTTATTAATTAAGGATAATTAGTTACACCACCCACAAATATCCTGCAGAAACCAAAAAATATATTTCCAACCATTAGGTAAAACAATGCTAACTTCAACACGATCCATCCAATCCCCATGTGCTCTAAAGGAAAGGTTACCCAATATGCCTTGAACCAATCCTCTAATAAAAAGAATCATAACTCCATGAATCCAATCATGAATCCCCTTCATACAGGATTTTTTACTTCCTTAGGATGCTCCTACATTACTTACTCAGCAAGGTTGACAAATGGATGACTTTGAAAATGTTATGAAGGGATGATAGACCGAGGAGGAAGAAAGGAAGATACATGAAAATAAACACATGGAATCCATGCATGAATTGGAAGAATAATAGAAAGAGAGGTAAGAAGACCAATTTATTGAGGCTGAAATAAAGCTAGAGGAAGATTAGAGGATTAAGGAGCAACAAAAGGAAGAAGTTGATCGTAGGATGGCCAAGTTAATTCATGACAAAATTCAAATTACTAAAGATATAAACAAGGACCTCAAGAAGGTCACACTTCCTACCTTTAATGGTAAAATTTTAGTAGAGGATGTTAAGGCTTGGATAGCTACCATGGAAAAGTATTTCCTTATCTATAATTTCACTATGAAATCCAAAGCTATGTGAGATACTTTTCTATTGGTTGGTGAAGAAAAAACTTGGTGGGAAAAAATTATGGTTGAGAAGAAGTTTCAGCATAGTGAGATTTCTTGGGAGGATTCCTAGAGCTCTTTCATAAGAGATGATTGCTCTATTTGTTGTGTGATAAGAAGGCATATAAGTTTTACAATTTTATTTAGGGAGTGATGATCATCACTCAGTATCATGAATGGTTTTGTCACCTAGTCATATATGTTACTTAGTATCAAAATGTCGAATTGTTTAGGACTTGCAAGGTTGTTATGGGGATGCATCCAAAGATCTACAATGAGTTGCAAATGCATGAGCCTAAGACTATGGACTATGCATTTAGGAAGGCTCTCAAATAGGAATAGAGTTTGAAGGATTCAACTCTACAGAAAAAATTGCAATAATTAAGTATTTAATAGAAAATTTCAAGATAAAAAATAGAGGCGTGGTCCACAAAAAATTAGGAACATGAAAGGAAAGGATCAAGAGGAACTAGGAAAAATTAACAATAAGAATTTTTGGGCTGAAAACAAGGGTAGAGGTAGAAAAAAATGATAGAAACATTAGTAGTAGCAATAAAAGGAACTAGAACATGAATGATAAACTAGTAGGTCAGTAGCGACCGCCAGATGGATTCTTTGTTTGTGGGGGTGATCACTTTATAGCTAGATATCCTTAGTGATCTACATCAAGGAATGGACCTAAGGCACATCATCAAATTTGTGTAGTTGTGGATCATCAATAGGCTAAGTTTTAGGAAGCTCCTATCTTGTTGACTAGTAATCTATTTACCTATGAAATTTCTATATTAATTTGTATTGGTGTTACAAAGTCATTTGCTGATCCTAGTGTAGTATCTAGACTTCCAGTTAGAGTTGATTATATGGAAAATCCTTGGGTAGTTGAGTATGGAAATTAGGTAGAGTGAAGATTAGAGCAGTGTATATCATGTAGTGAGTTGGAATTTCCTATTTTCCAAATGCATGTTAAATTTTATGTAGCTCCACTCAGATCATATGATGGTATTCTAGGCATCAATTGGCTCACAGAACACAAGGCAATAGTAAATTGTAAGGATAACATTGTAGATTTCTTGGATGACATTGGAAATCTCATAGTAGTGAATGGGGTTAAGAGACCTTTAGTATTAAGGAAAATATCAACTATGTAGCTGAAAAAGGTTAAGAGGAAAGGATGTCAACTTCATGTTGCACATCTGAAGGATCTTGAAGATCTTATACCTTCTCTAGAGGATTACACAATATTATAGGAGTTCTAGGATATCTTTCCTAAGGATTTACCCAAGTTACCTCCTAAGAGAGATTTTTATTTATCTATAGAAATTACATTAGGCATAGAGCCTTAATCCAAGGTGACCTATAGTATGGCCACCACTAAAATGTAGGAGCTCAAGGTACAATTACAAGATTTTTTGGATAAAGGATTGATATCTCCAAGTGTGTCACCATGGGGAGCACCTATGATTTTTGTAAAGAAGAAGGATGATACCTCACCACTATGTATTGACTATAGGATGCTAAACAAGGTAAGCATAAATAAAAAATACCTATTTCTAGAAATTTATGAGCTTTTTGATTGAATGAAGGGAGAAAAGGTGTTTTCAAAGATTGATATATGATCTAGGTATCATCAATTCTAGATCAAGGATGAGGACATAGCTGAAAATGCTTTTAAGACATGGTATGGGCACTATGAATTTGTAGTTTTTCCATTTGATCTTATGAATGTACCTTCAACAATCATGATGTTAATGAACAGTGTATTTATGGATTATTTGGACAAGTTTGTAAAGATATTCATTGTTGACATTTAAAATTTCCTCAAAGACCATGGAGGAGCATGAGGAAAACTTGCACATGGTGTTGCACCATCTTCGTGATAGGAAGTTATATGCAAAATTATTTGAGTGCACTTTTTATCAGAAATGGATTCATTACCTTAGACACATCATCACTTCTGATGGAGTTTTAGTTGATCCTTCCAAGATAAAGTTTATTCTTCAATAGTTGTTTCTGCAAAATGTAAGTGAGATATGAAGATTTATGGGGTTGGCAAGTTATTATCTTGAATTTGAAGAGTGCAACACCTATTACATCTCTGCATAGGAAAGGAAAGAGATATGTATAGATTGAAGAGTGTGAATGAGATTTTTAGTTATTGAGGAAAAATCTTAGCTTCACTCCCATTCTATTGATTTACGATCCTAAATGAAATTTCTTTATGATTACTAATTCTTTTGGTGATGCTTTAGGTGGATATTTTATATAGGAAGGCAGGGTGCTAGTATATGAATCCCACAAGTTAAAACAACACAAGGTTAACAATGCACCTCATGATCTTGAGTTTGCTTCCATTGTGCAAGCTTTTTAGATGTTGAGGCATTAAAAAAATTATTTGAAAACCAATCAAATGGAGTTGAGGTATATTTTTATGCAACCAAATTTGAATGCCAGACACAGAAGATGGCTTGAGTTTCTTAGCGAGCATGATTTTGGTATCAAGTATATCAAGGTGAAAGAAAATAGGGTGGCTAATGCTCTTAGCAGGAGAATGCATATCTCTTATATATCTACTACCAGGACTTGAATAAGAGAGAATATATTGGCGAACCTCAGAAGTGATGACCGTTATGAGATGGTTAAGGTTCCATTGCATAATGATCCATCTAATTTACATATTGACAAATATAATTTTGACACTGATGGTCTTCTGAGATATTAGGGACACATTTATATTCCTGACCATGTAGGGTTGAGGAAAATAGTTATGGAGGAGATGCCTTGTACTCCTTATTCAGGTCACCTAGGAGTGACTACAATGGTTGCTAATATGAGGCCACTTTACTTTTGGCCTAGGTTGAAGCATGATGTGATTGCTTTCATAGCCCAATGTTTAGAATGCTAGTAAGTTAAGCTGATTATATTCATCCAGAAGGATTACTTTATCCTCATGATATACTAGAGTAAAAATGGAAAGTTATTTTAGTATTAGTTGATAATTTGACCAAGGTTGTACATTTCATACTTGGGAGTTTGAGAGATGGATCATTAGCTTTAGCTAAGAATTTTGTGCAAGAGGTGTTAAGGTTTCATAGTGTACCTTTGACTATAATTTATAATAGGGACACAAGGATGACATCAAAGTTCTAGATGACCTTGAATGTTTCTTTAGGGACACAATTGGATTTCAACATTGCTTATCACCCACAAACTGATGGTCAGAACAAGAGGGTGAAACGGGTTCTAGAGGATTTACTTTGTATGTATTGCATGGATCATTAGTATAAATGGGAAGAATACCTGCCTTTGGTTGAGTTTGCATATAATAACTCATCTCATGTTTATAGGTGCAAATGTCACACACCTATCAGTTACGAAAAAGTAGATGATCAAATTATGGTTGGCCGTGAGATGCTTAGAGAGATGAAACAACATATGTCTATGATTTGTGCTTGTTCAAAGGAAGTTGTTCATAGGAAGAAGAGTTATGTAGATAGGAAACATACTTTCAGACAGTTTTAGGTGGGGGGCAAGGTTTTTCTATGTGTGTCTCTACATAAGAGTTCAATATATTTTGGCACTCTAATCTTGTGTCGATATATGTTAGATCATTTGATGTTTTAGAGGTCATAAATCTAATGGCTTATTGAATTTCTCTACCACTAGCTCTAGCTCGCATCCATAATGTTTTTCATGCTTTTTTGTTGAAGCCTTATCATCTTGATGCATCTTGTATTCTTGATTAGTGTGCTTTACAGGTTTAGGATCTAGGGGTACTATAGGTACTACCTGCCTACCTCATGCATGACTGTACTATTATAGTGCATGACAAAGATGTCTTTTAGTATAAGGTCCAATGGAACCATGTCTCTAGTGATAGTGGTATGTGGGAGGATTTTTATGATATGCATCAATCCTTTCCACATATTTTTGCATAGATTAGTATTTATAGATACTAATATAGTTTATTTCAAGTTATGGTGATCTTTAGATTTTAATATGGACATTAGGTCAATGTTTTTTCCTAGTGGGGAGGGATGTCATGACTCAAGTTTCAACATGCCATATTTTAAGACTTAGTATGTGTTTCAACTCTTTTGACTTAGACTATGTTTGACTATATTATGATTTGACTTGAGTCAAAATGTTATCTGTTTAAAGATTTTATTAGTCGATATTATTAGATGGGTAACTTTAACTTCATATTCATTATCATAATATTGTTTTTATGTTTGATATCATGAGATAGAGACTATTGGCATTAAGTTATTATTGTCATTAATGACAACACTTTCTCAATTATGAATGGTTATCGAGTGCATCACCCAGTCTACAGTGTATACTGAGCATTTAGTGGTTACCTTTTAGGTTCATCACTTAAGTAGTTCATACTGAGCATTCATGAATCTACTGAGTGGGTGTGCAGCCCAGTAGTATCTACCGAGCTTCACAGTTTACACCAAGCATCTTAGTATCTGCTGAGCAGTTAGACTGTGTCATGGAAATCTAGTGTTTACTGAGTGATGGAAGTGTAGTGTTTACCGAGTGAAATCAAGGTAAACGAAGGATTCAGTTCTTATCGAGTGACACTATATCTACCAAGTCTCTAATGGTTACTAAATTCCAAGCTACAATGTGTGATTAGTATGGACTGAGCTTCTACTTCTACTGAATGCATGCTAATGCCGAGAAATGTAGTAGATGTTGAGTATCAGCAGGTCACCGAGTCAGCTTGAAGAACCTGAGTTATTTACTATTGGGCCAACTCATTAATGTTTTGTTCACTTGTGTTTTGGCCGACCTTGCTATTATAATTATTGAAATGATATATATGTAATGTATAATATCATTTGCAAGATGTATGAGATATGAATCAAAGTATAAAGGAATGGACATGTAACATTTTGACGTGAATAAATGCAAATCAGCAGCAGAGTAGAATATTCAACAAGCTCAACAATGGACAATAAAGATTCATTAGTCATAAGAGGTGATCTATACTTCAAGGATCTAATCAACAATCAAGTTTGTAAGTAGATCCACTATTTCATCCTAACAGGTGAATTAGTTTTGTGAATCCTTTAAGAGGGTAGACTTAATAGTCTTTTGTATAAATCTCCTAATAGAGTGCATACTTCAGTGTATGTTTATAAATCTTCTAACAAGGTAGACCTAGTAGTCCTTTGTGCTCCTAATAGGGCAGATCACCAGAAGTGGTCAGTGTAAGCCTTAATAGGCCAACTTCATACTACAGTAATGAAGTTTTATGGGTATCATCCCCACCCTAGTTTTACTTTCTATTTGGAAGGTTTTTGGGCTACCAAATCACTATGTACATGTGTTATAAATGTTTGATCTCTCATACATGCAGTAGATTAGATGAATGAATGGTGAATAGTATATATGGTTAAAATGCTGAAGTGTTTCAAAGTTTTTAAAGTTATTGATTCACCCCTCCCCTCTCAGTAACCTATCATATCTTGAATATTTCCAACAATTGGTATCAGAACATTATGGTTCTCAAGACAAAGCTTGATAGCTTGAGCAAAGATCAAGGACAATGGAGATATTTAGACTTGACAAAACTAGATTTGGAAATGGCCATGGCTCAACTTAAAGAAGCTAAGGAGTATCTTTCTCAATCCCTGAAGAGAAGGAAGGAACTTGCAAGACAAATGAATGATCATTAGTATGTTGAAGAAAAAATTGAAGATCTTTTACCATCAAGTAGTTTAGATGAAGCTAATGAGGCAATTAAGGAACTCCTACCAAAGAATGGTTCTCTGCAAGAAGAAGTAAGAAAGTTTAAAAGAGAACAAGAAATCTAATCAATCATGCTATGTGAAGTTTTGGAATAGAGAAACAAGGAAAATGAAGACTTAGAGATAAGAAATAATCAATTCCTTTAGCATGAAGATCTTGTAGATCAACTATCTAATGCAAATGAAGAAATCATGAATCTGAAATCTAAAAATGAAAGCCCAAGGAATGATTTAATCACTGAAAGACAAATCAATGAAAGCTTAAAAAGTGACTTGAGATCTGAAAGACAAATCAATGAAAGTTTGGAAAATGACTTGATCACTGAAAGGAAAATCAATGAGAGAATGATGAAATCTCAAGCAGACATGACTCAATTAAATCAACAAAGTGAGCAGAATCTTCGTAGACAAAAAGGTAAAGCTAGACTTGGTTATAAGGAAGAAGGTGAAACCTCCAAACAAGGTGCCCAAAGGAATCAAAGACCTACGCAATCACTATGGTAAGCTAGGTCACACATCAAACAAGTGTTGGAGCAATGGAAAAGGTAAATTCAATGGTAAGTGCTACAATTGCAATCAGCATGGTCATAAAGCTAATGAATGCAAGGAGAAACCAAAATTTGAAGGAAATTGTCACAAATGCAAGAAGCATGGTTACAAGATATTCCAATTCAGATCCAAATCATTCAATCCAGCTAAACAACTTGTTAAAGAAATATTTGGATGGGACTACAATACATGGTGCAGATGTCATTATTGTGGAGAATATGGACATATTGGTATAAACTATGCTAGACATCACCTAAAGAAGAAGGACACTACTGTAAGGTGATATACATGCACAAAACTCTATCATATAGCTAAAAACTACATGAACATAGGAAGAGTTGAAGATGAGAAGAAAACTAAAGCTAAAAACATTCAGAAGTAGATGAGGCAATAGTGGATTCGAAAATCTAGCAAGGAAGATAGGTCAAATGATGGCAATGTCACTCAAGAAATGGGTGACTCCACCATTTCCAATTGGATTCATAAAGGAGGATATGGAATTGCATCCTCTAGTGATATCTCAAGCAGTTCCAAAATATAAAGAAAGAAAAATGATCAAATCAGTATTCTAGATACACAAGGATCAAAGAAAGTGTATCTTTCGTTGAGTTGCATCTACCAAGGAAAGCCAGTTGAAGACCTTACCAAGCTAGGTCTGGAGTAAAAAAAGTTTTGTTCGATCACCGAGTTGCAAGCTTCTACTGAGCAAGTGAATGACAGATTGTCAAGAACTATGTCATCTTAGCTACCTTTGTACCAAGCATTAATGAAAAAAATTTCATCAAAAGGGTAGAATTTGATTTCATTCTTCATCACAATTTCAAAGCTAAGAAAATTTTAGGTGCAATTCAAGCAATTTCGAGTGATTCCAAGCGATTTTCTAGCAAAAGATTTGTTCAAAAAATTTCTATCTTTTATTGAGCATCAATGGTATCTGGGAGCAGCAGCACCACTAAGGAAAAGAAGGGTTCGGAGATGCTGGAAAAGGGTACATAATGGAAAGTGCCCAACTTCAAAATTATTCTGGCCATTCTAGAATCACTTGACCCTAATGGTTCTCAATCTCAAATTCCACCAAAGGTACTCCTTATAAACGACATTTGTACACATTTTAAATGTTTTGTTCAAGAGATTGGAAACCTAGAGATGGAAAATGCCCTAGGAGAAATGAGTGTTGATGGCTCTTTCAATAAGCATCTTGAAACCAAAGGCTTGAATCATATCTCGCATATGCCGAGAAGCTTCCAAACCAACTAGATTAGATAGATTTTGAGTCAGGTGCACAATGGGCAACTATGGTTAGAGCAGCTAGTGTTAATCACAAAGAAGATGATTCACAAAATCATGGATCTCCCTATGCTCAACAAAGTGAAGGTTACCAAAACCCTAGGACGGGATGTGTTGCAAAAGAAAACCCTAGTTCAATGGGATGGTAGAGATTTAAAGGTTAACATTGTATCTGATGTTGAACTAAGATTTGGAATTCATGTCATTGCCCACAAAATCTATAGCTCTAGTCGATTGAACAGTACACCCTTTGAGGTTGTGGATTTGGCTTTCAAAATTGTGAAAAAGAACCTTGAATTTGACCTGTTAAAATATTGTTGAAACAATTGAACAAGAACATGGACAGCATAAGGACTTCAAAGAATAATCCCTGCAAATTTGGTTCCTCATTGACTTGTTTATTTTTCTATGTTCAGAAATTATTTCCATCAAAAGGAACTGTAGTGTGGAGAAAAGATATTCCCATTCTTTATCAGATAAATGAGTTTGTAGCAGAAATGGGTGAAAACTTTGATAGCATCTTGGACAATTATTTTGAAAATTTCAAGGAAAGAATGAATAATAGGTTCCAAATTCCACCAAAATTGGTTGAAGACTACAAAGATGATGTATGCTTTATGGTTGATTGTGATAAAGTATACATTGAAGCAGTTAGACCCTAAGTTGCATGGGTGAAACCTCTTCCTTACGAGGTAAATTTTGATGAAGCTAGGGATATCATTGAAGCACTGGTGAATGAGCCAGTAGACCTAAAGCAACCAATTTTTGGAACATATGATGAGGAAAAGGTCAGAATTGAGCTTGAAACCAAGCTACCCTAGGCCATAAGCAAAGGAAAGAGGAAGATAGCCAAATTGAAAACTAAAACTGGCCCTCTCATGCTTACTGAAGGAAAAGGTGAGGATGTAGAAGAGGAGCAAGAATGAGAATATATATACAAAGAATTAGAAAAGGAGGCAGAACTAGTCAAAAAGAATGGTAAGGTAATCATCACCAAGCCACCCAAAGCCCCCACAGCTATTCACCAAGCCCCAACTAACCTTCCAAGATAGATTTAAACAATTGGAAGAAGGAGCTAGCATCACAAATTTCAAGGCATTGAAATTTGAAACAAGGACAAATGCAAAGAAAATGTAAATTCAGGAACTGGTACTCAATAAGATGGGAAAATGGAAATACTTCGCAGACTAGCTTGCCCCTCAAATCTCCAAAGAATTGTTGGATAGATTACAACCTAGGTGGGAGTCAGCCACCCAAATGGCCAAAGATATATATGAGCAATCCCTGAAGAATCTTCTACCAAGTCTCACTGGAGCAGAAATAAGGGTAGCAATGAAGAACCATGAAGGTAAAATGATGATTAGATGTTACACATGTTTGATTCTAACTAATGACATTGAGCATGTTGTAAGTGATGCAACAAACATGTGGAAAAACATCTATTATCTACAAAAGCCTAGTGATGACCCTGTTGAAATCAAGGATAATGACAACAGTGACAGTGATGATTTTGATAGCAATCCATCCATCATAGTTACTCCAGGAGAGCTAAATGCACTAATGGAAGAAAAAGAGGAAGAAGACAAGGAGAAAGAAGCACATGAGGAAGAAATAGATGAAGAAGATCTAGTAAAAATTGCATCAAAAGTTATTGCATCCCTTCCTCACTCTCCACCAAAGATAGTTACATCTACTTTGGAGATAGCTTCTGCAAGTGAGATTGTGAGCAAAATAGTCACATCAATTTCTCAATCTTCACCAACCTCCTCCCAACTCTAGGTATCTAAAACAGATGTGCCAAGCACTTCATCTACCCAGCTATCTGTTGTTTCTTCAACCACTAAGTTAGCCCCCTTAACTCCATCATATGTGAGTGTAACGATAAGTTCCACAATTTTTTTTTCATCAGTTCTAGTAAGTTCTATAGTTTTGTTTCCATTAGCATCATCAGTATCCACTTCGACTCCAATTAGTTTTGATACTACTATGGGTACTCTACTGAGATTGATACCATTTTTGGGAAGTGTCTCAGTTTTTTATCTGGTTAGTACTTCTATTGGCATTCAATCCTCAAGTCCTATCCCAATTTTCACTTCTAGCCCTTCTATCTCCACTATTGTGTCTATTCCTAAGGTCAAACCAGTCATCACAGAAGTCAAAAAAAAGAATCCACTAAAACTTCTAATCATTGGAAAGGAAATTGGAAAAGACATTGACTTAGACAAAGAAATAGTGATTCTTAAGATTGACTATGACAATGCTACCATTGAAGAGATGAGTTTAGCCAGTTAACTCATAGAGATGAAAGCTACACAGAAATAGTTAAGATTAGAAAGGGATAATGAATATAGAATAATTGAAAATGCCAAGATTATAATTGCAGATGCTATAAATGTTGAAGTAGATTCTACTCAACACGTTTTGATTCAGTTAGAAGAGGCTATACAGAAATTTAATAAAGATTCTTCTGATCAAGAGAAACTTATTGAGAAAGTTGAAAATAAATTTGATAATAAGGTGCTAGAGCATATTGCTCAAAATATAGCAATAAAGCAAGTTGAATTGTCAACATTTTTGGGAAATTTTGAAAAATTATTTTAATAATGTAGCATCACTTTTTGCTAAACTTTGTGATGTTTCTAGTTTTACCAAAGAAATAAAGGATAAGTTAAATAAGATTGACATTGATATCCAATCAAGAGCTTCCAAGCTAAAGGTGGACTCCTCCACCACAACCTCCCATCACAACAAAATTAGTTATTTGGTGGATGTTCAGGCTAAACTATTGAGAGAGGAAGCAAGGATCTGGTCTACACTCATAGAAATCCAACACATGATCCTTCCTACCATGGACACAATACAGAAACATCTTGCTCATTGTAAAACATTGGTCCAAGATCAGAACTTCTCAGTGCCTCATCACTTGATCCAATTATCAACAGAAGTTTAAATTGCTCTCTCCACCTGTCAAATTTTGCAGCAGACTTGGGTTAGTACTTTTGCAACCATCCTTAAGGTACATCAAGAATTTCTATCTCACTTTGGTGTAGCCATATAAATTGTATATATGCAATCCTTTGGAATTATTTTCAAAAAGGGGGAGAGATTTAGAGATTCAACATAATAAATGAGTAGAGGTATCACTATAAGTGATAGGGGGAGTTAGCACTCATTAGATTTAGCATGTGTATGTAAGTATTGTTGTATATACATTATAAGTCATCAAGAAGGTATATAGAAATGTATATGCAAAAATTCTACAAAGATCAATTTTGAAAAACCAAAAATCAGTGAGTCAGGTTATGTACATATATTTTGGCTCATAAGTGTTTTGTCACTAATGCCAAAGGGGGAGATTGTTGGCATTAAATTATTTTTGCCATTAGTGACAACACTTACTCAATTCTGAATGATTACTGAGTGCATCACTCAGTCTATAATTTATACTGAGAATTTAGTGGTTACCTTGTAGGTTCATCACTTAAGTAGTTCATATAGAGCATTCATGAAGCTACCGAGTGGGTGTGCAGCCCAGCAATATCTATCGAGCTTCATAGTTTACACCGAGCTTCACAATTTACACAGAGCATCTCATTATCTATCAAGTAGTCAGACTGTGTCATTGGAATCTAGTGTTTACCGAGTGATGGAAGTGTAATGTTTATCGAGTGATGGAAGTGTAATATTTACCGAGTGGTGGAAGTGTAGTTTTTACTGAGTTAAATCAAGGTAAATGAAGGATTCAGTTCTTACCGAGTGACACTATATCTATCGAGTCTCCAATGGTTGTCAAGTTCCAAGCTATGATGTGTGGTTAGTATGGACCAAGTTTCTACTTCTATCGAATGCATGACGATGCCGAGTAATGTAGTGGATGCTGAGTATCAGAAGGTCACCAAGTCAGCTTGAAGAACCTGAGTTGTTTACTATTGGGCCGACTCAATAATTTTTTGTTCACTTGTATTTTGGCTGACCTTGCAATTGTAATTATTGAAATGATATATATGTAATGTATTATATCATTTGCAAGATGTATGAGATATGAATCAGAGTATCAGGAATGGACATGTAACATTTTGAGGTGAATAAATGTGAATCAGTAGCAGAGCAGAATATTCAATAAGGTCAACAAGGAACAGTAAAGATTCATCAGTCACAAGAGTTGATCTAAGCTTCAAGGATCTAATCAGCAATCAAGTTTGTAAGTAGATCCACTATTTCATCCTAACAGGTTAATCAGTTTTGAAAATCCTTTAACAGGGTAGACTTAACAATCTTTTGTATAAATCTCCTAACAGAGTGTATACTTCAGTGTATGTTTATAAATCATCTAACAAGGTGGACCTAGTAGTCCTTTGTGCTCCTAATAGGGCAGATCACCAGAAGTGGTCAATGTAAGCCTTAACAAGACAACTTCATACTACAGTAATGAAGTTTTGTGGGTATCATCCTCACCCCAATTTTACTTTCTATTTGGAAGGTTTCTGGGTTACCAAATCACTGTGCACATTTGTTATGAATGCTTGATCTCTCATACATGCAGTAGATTAGATGAATGAATGGTGAATATTATATATGTTTTAAATGTTGAAATGTTTCAAAGATTTTAAAGTTACTGATTCACCCCTCCCCTCTCAGTAACCTATCATATCTTGAATATTTCCAACAAGAAACATGGTGGTAAATGGTTTGAAAATATTTACATGTTGTTGGATTATGTAACTGATTGATTTTAAATCAAGTTCAAATTATTGTTTATATGAGCTATGAATGTTTTAATTTGTATTATATAAATTTTAATGAAATATTTAATTATGTTTATGAGATATTGTATTTAATGATATCATCTTTTTATCATGACGTTGGAAATATTAATGCAGTGACATATTTTAAGTTGTGAGTGTGTAGGTACTAAAGGCAGAAGGGTGGTTGAGGTATAGGAGTTTAACTCCTTGGTAAGCTTGGCTTGGATTGAGTGGTGCAAACACACACACACACACACACACACACACTTTAAGAGAATTGTCTTTTTTATGTTATTATTACACATGAAAAATTTGTTTGATTTTTTTTCAAAGTAATTTAAGGTTATTATGATGAGTCTATAGATGTTTTGTTTGTTATGGACTAATTAGACAGTGCTTTAAAAGAGTTCTTTGATACTTGTCTCAATATTAAATTAGTGTTTGAATTTTAAATTATAACTTGAGTTTTAATAGAGGAATTTAAATGTATTAAAGGGAACACATTGATTATTTACTCCACCAAAAAAAAATATGCACCATTAATTCTCCTTCATCGATGGGAAATGGAAATTAGGACTGAGATTTCATTTATTTCCTATCACATTGGTTAAACAATTTGAAGAACCATGGTAATGGGGGTTTTTACCCTTAAAGACATAGAACAAAAAGGTATTGGGGAAGCCAACTTTTAGAAAGGAGGATATTTCATACTAGAGTTGTAATTGCTAGAGAAGAGACAATGGTTTTTAATAGAGATCTAGAGAAGAAAATCAATTTGATGGAGGGAGAGATGTATCTCTGATTTGAAAAATTCATGCACTTCATAAGTGTATTAATATTTGTGTTCATGGAGTCTGGTAGGAGCAGCAGGTATGGAGGCTATCCCTTAGACATTATAGAAAATCTAGAACCATAGGTTTCAAGTCATTTGGATAGAAAGAAGCTACTAAAGAGAGAAGAAGAGAGACTGAGGAAGCTCTATTCCCTAATGCAATTTCTTTGATATCTGGGTACCATTTTTTATTTATATCATTCTCATTATAATTATGAGTTTTTCTTTGGGTAAGAATATTTTTTACAAAGGAAATAATTGTGTGTGTGTGTGTGTGTGTGTGTGTGTGTGTGTGTTTGCTCACGCACGCGTGTGTGTTTGTGTGTGCATGTGTGCATGCATGTGTGTGTATGCACTTGTGTGCGCTTCTGTAGGTCTCATAGTTAAGGCTTGGGTATTTAAAACTTAGAAGCATCATATACTTGCATGAAAGATATAGATTTATACAAAATAGTGGATCGTAAAAAACCAAGCTTTAGTACACATGTGATGGAGATGGGCATAAATGCAATGATTGGAATGGCTCCACTTGACAAGCTTCCCAATTTGCCAACATAAAGTAGGCATGTTAACTATTTGAAAAAATGTTTTTTTTTTTAAGAACTCATGTCTTAAAACTAGAGACACACATAGGTAGGTCCATTAGGCTAGTTGGGGTAGTACCCAATTGAAATTTAAAGTAAATTGCATATGTCAAAGTTGTGTCCCTTCTCTAATTATCTAGCCCTCTTTCTTTTTCTTTGATTGAGAATAGGGTATGGACATCTAGAGTAAAAGAAACTTAATGTATAAAAAGCATGTTATCAAAGAATTTGATAGAGTATAAATTACATCTTGGCTTTATTTTAGCTATTTTTTCTTGGAATCACTTTCATAATTTGTGTATTGTCCAAAAAACTAGAAGCATTTTGTATACAAGTCTATGGATTGGTTACTTTTAAATATTTAACCTAAGGGTTTCAGTTGTAAGGAGAAAACATACTTACCACCACATTTATATTACATGATAGGATGAATAACTGGGTTGTTATAGGGGCCTATTGATTTCAAATTAAACCATTTTAAATGCCTATTTATTGGAACTTGTCCAGATACTATGGCAGTTTGTTATTATTTATACACAATTTTAGATACTTAATAAAAGTTATAGTGTGATGTATATTGTGGATTTTAATTATTATTTTGTTTGGAAATTGTCTTATAATTTTTTAGTAGATGAATCAAATAGAGTTTCCTTACTAGTGACTCTTTGGTGTTGTAATACAAGGTAATTTTCTCACTTAGCCCTAATCTTCCTTTAGGACTTACTTAGGCTTTCTGTTAGCCTATTTAGGTTCACTCTAGTTCCCTAACCACTAGAGGATCTCTATCTTATCCTCCAATACTTCACTACCTAGTTATGTCAACTTATTAGCTTCTTGTACTCACCAAATGCATTGTTCAAGCTATCTTGCCAAATTGAGTTTTTGATCAATCTTGCTCATTTGACCAACCTTAAAGAGTGAGAGACTCCCTTATGATTTTTTTAACATCATTCAACCTCCTAAACTCAAGACCAATAGGGTTTTCTACTCATTCTTTTAAAACTACCCAAGTTACACCAATTAAGCCTAATTCAATTAGACTTCCTACTTGGTTTTTTGTGTTTTAACTCCAATTTTCTATGAACAAGAGGGGAAAAAATTTATATTAGAGTGCCCTTTTGGAAAAACTCAAGAATTTTTTGGGTATTAGGTCTCCAAGCCATACGTACACCTGAAAGTATTTTTTATGCCTAACTTCAAGTGTTACACAAAATGAATGACAACTAGCTAGGGTCTATTCAAAATCCCATCAAAATTTTGGTTGAAATATCTCCCTTTGGCACATAGAAAAATCTCTCATCCCTCTCCACTCTAAAACTATTATTTTAAAGTATCCATCACATTCAAATCCCCAATCCTTCCTGCAAATATTGGATTGCCTAATTAGGTAACTGTGACTTGCTTAGGGCATCACATTAAAAATAGGTGTGCATCTCTCTAGGGCCCTAGAATTTATATACACTATGTAAATTGGCTCCATTCCCATTTTTCTTAAGGTTGTGATGAATACATGGTAGGAACTCATGGGGGAACCATTTTTATTGGATACTGCCTAGATTGGAGCAGTACACAATATTTTTACCACAAATTTTCAAAACCTAACTAGATGAACTCCTAAAACCAAGAAATATGAAACAAAAAGTTCTATACAAACATGAATTACACTAATCCAAAGAAAAAATATCAAACTTCAATCCATTTTTGAGTATAACAAACTGAAAACAAGTAAAAATTGTCTAAACTGGGTAGAATTAATAACTCTTAATGAGAAAATTTTCCTCTTACAATTTCCAACCCTTGGAATGGGTCATTTTGTGGTTTTTAAGCCTAAAAAGAGGTTTTATATAGTTATGGAAACCATCCACCTCAAGACCATGACATATGCACTTCTAGCTCAAATGTTGTCAAGCAACTTTTCAGAGTTGCTGACAACTTTTGCATTTTTTGCAAATTTTAAACCTCTATCACATGTAACCTTCCAAGTAGGTCTAAAATGGTCCATTTGTGATGTCTAGGAATTACTTAGTCTTTAGAGCATCAATCCACATATTTTTTACCACATTTTTCTATTTGACAACTTTGTCAACATTGACATCCTTTTGACATCTTTCTCATATCTTGCTCCAAATGACATGTAGGATCTCCAATCCATGCAAAGAAATGTAAAAACATCATGGAGGATAAGATAGTTAAAAACCATACCTTCCTCATGCATTTATAGTTCTAGACCCATAAATTGTAACACAAAAAATACTTAAACAGTCAAACCAAAACCTTCTAGAAAGGAAAATTCATCTAGGATCAAACCAAAATAAATAAAAGACCTAGTAAGGCCCAAGCTCACCCTCCTAACTTGGCCTAAGTTATTACATGAAAAAATTAAAAAAAAAGAACTAAATCTTAGGAATTTTGATTAAGGTTATCTTGCACCATACTCCCCCAAACAAAAATAAGTTGATCCATCTATGGATTAGGTAAGGTGGAATCAATACCTGACCTCTTGAAGTTCATCTCACTAATCCAAGTGGCATCAACATCATATTTTCCAAGCCATTTGACAAGATAATCAAAGTAGTCTTTCTTCCCGGTCTATTTATAGACCCTTGAATCTATATCATATCTTCTTATAGAGGTCGAGTAGTGGTGAGGTGTAGGTCTACTACATATTTTTTGACCTCTTTAAGACTCCAATTAGCATCATGGATAGGTCATTTGTAGGAAATTGAATCTACAACATTGAAAATGGGGGACAGTCCAATATCTTTAGGAAGTGGCACCTTGTAAGAAATTTTTCTATACTTGGAAAGTATTTTGCAAGGACCCAACCTTATCATCTAGAGCTTTGTGTGGCATCCCTTTTGGCAATCTATGTTTGTTCAAGTGCACCTTCACAAGATCTCCTATCTGAAATTGTATCTCTTTCTTTGATGCATCCACCTTTTGTTTCAACTTGTCAATAAATTTAGCTAGTATCTTCCTCACATTTTCATGGACCTCCCTCATTGATTGGGAAAATTCTTTAGCATAACCACTTCCTAGCACTCCATCCTTCAACTCTCTAAATTCAAATATACCTCTAGGATGCAAAACATAAACTATCTCAAAAGGGATCTTACCACTTGATCTATTCGTTGTGTCATTGTAGGAATATTCAACCATCCCAATGAGTTGATCCCAAGTTTGACCATACTCATTTATGATACACCTCATTAGGTTTCCAAGACTCCTATTAGTCACCTTTATTTGATCATCAGTCTATGGGTGATAGGAAGATCTAAAAGACAAGTTAGTCCCAAGCCTTCTCCACAATGTCTGCCAAATGTGGCTCATGAATTTTTTTTCCCTATCTTAAAAAATACTCATAGGTAGTCCATGGATCCTAACCACCTCCCTAAAAAACAAGTGAGAAATTTGACAAGCATCATGTATGGTATTACAAGGTACAAAATGGATCATATTACTAAACCTATCCACAAGATCACATAAATGTTATCATATGCTTGGCTTATTTTAGGTAAGTCAACTATAAAATCCATAGAGATGCATTCCCACAGTCTGCTAGGGATTGGGAATGGTTGATAAAGACCAAAAATGGTGGATGTGCCTTTTTCCTTTTGACACACTATACAAATCTCCACATACTATCTGGTATCTCTAGTCATCCTAAGCCAAAAATAGAACCTAGTGACTAACTCTTGAGTATTATTGAATCCAAAATTTCCACTAAGTACCCCAATTATGTTTTTCTTTGATCAAAATATCCCTCATTGACCCTCCAAGAATACATTTTTGACTTCCTTTAAACAATAAATCATTTTTCAATGTATAATTAGAAAACTCACAATGAAAGTTGTGTTTGAACTCCTTTCATACCTTGTAGACTTGAGCAAAATCTTTATTATTTGCATATAATTATTTGAATCTTTCAATTCATATGCTTTGTAGTTGAATTTCTTGGAATTTGAGGAGCCTTCTACTCAATGTATCAACTACCTTATTCTACACCTCCTTATGTTTTATTATAAATGTGTAGGGTTGTAGATATTCTACCCATTTCATATGCTTGCTACTAAACTTATCTTGGGAGTTAAGGAAACTGAGAGCTTGGTTTTCTAAGTATAGAAAAGATTCTTTTAGAAGTAAATAGTGTGTCCCTATACTTAGAGCTTGGACTAGAGCATACAACTCTAAGTCATAGGAAGAGTAATTACTATTTTCATCATTGAGCTTCTTACTATGAAAAGTCACTAGCCTCCCTTCTTGGCTTAGAAAAACCTCAAGAGCTACATTACTAGCATCACACTCCACTTGGAAAAGTTTCTCAAAACTAGGAATCACTAGTGTGGACAATTCTTCTATCTTCTTTTTGAGTGTCTCAAAACCATGATCATCTTGTGGGGTCCAATGGAACTTTTTATTCATACCACCCTTGATTGTATCCAACATAGGAGCACATAGGCCACTAAAATGTTTCATAAACTTCATATGTTACTGTGCCAAACCATGGAATCTTATCACATCTAATGAAGTCTTGGAAGTAGGTCAACTTAGAATGGCATCCACCTTCTCTTTATCCATTTTGAGGTTACATTGAGACTAAAAAAATCCAAGACAAAATAGCTCCTATTTCATGAAGTCACATTTCTCCAAATTGGTCATTATCTCTTCTTCATGAAATTTCTTAAAAATAATTTTCAAATGCTTGATATGTTCCTCTTTAGTTCTGTTAAAAATTAAGATGTCATCTAAATAGACAACAAAAAACTTACCAATGTAATCTTCCAATACCACATTCATAAGAATCATGAAGGTAGATGGAGCATTAGATAAAAAATGACATTACAAGACATTTGTACAAACATTTTGTAGTTTTCAACATTTTTTTCCCACTCATCCCCTTCATTTATTTTGATTTGGTGGTAGTCACTTTTAAAATTTATCTTGGTGAAATATTTTCCCCCTCTTAGATAGTCCATTAGTTCTTCAATTCTAGGTATTGGGAGCCTATACCTAATGGTGATTCTATTAATGGATCTAGAATTAGTACAAAATCTCCAAGTTTACCCTTTCTTGGGTGCTGAAATAGTATGGACTACACATAGGCTAATGCTTTTCCTAATTTGGCCTGGGTTTAGGATCTCTTGAATTTATTTGAAAATTTCCTCATTTTTGAGGGGTCATCTTATAGGAATATTTCTTGGGTAGGGTAGCTCATGGGATAAAGTCTATTTGGTGGCTAACAAGTCTCTTAGGAGGTAGAGTGGTAGGTTTTCCATCACTAACAATGGCTTTGTACTCTTCAAGAAATTCTTGTACTTCCCTTGGTATCTCTATTTTCTTGGTAGAAAATTCATCTTTAGGTTTCAAAACTAGTGGAAAACCAACTCCATCTCCTTCCTCTATGGTCTGTAAGAACTCTTTCTCACTACTCATTTGCACACTTGGACCTAAGGTCTTCATTTCTCCTTCTTCTGTCATGGATTGGATCTTGAAAGTCACCCCATCCTTTTTAAATGAGTAGGAATTTTTGGTGCCATCATGTATGGCTTGGTTTTTGAATTTCCATGGCCTTCCAAGTAGGAGGTAGCATGCATCCATGGGAAGAATATCACATAAGCACCCTATCCATGTATCACCCTATGGTGAACTACCAATGCTTTCACTCGAACAAGAATTTGTTGTCCTTTATTGAGCCATGTGACCTTATATGGATTAGCATAATGGATTCTTTTTATCTTTAGCTTGTTGACTACCTCTTCAATGATTATGTTTTTAGTTGAGCTTGAGTCAATGATGAATCTACACATCTTTCCCATGATTTTGAATTTGATCCTAAAGAGTTCTCTTCTCTAGCTTGGTTCTTCTTTGATTGGCTCCTTGGTCAATGTTCTTCTTTTCATTAGGTTTTTCCCTTCCTCTAATTCTAAGGGTACCTCAAAGTGTGTATTTTTGCTACTAGATTCATCTTGCACATAGTTGACCCTTCGTGTGTTTCCTTGGGAGCTTGAGCCTCATTTGAAATTTGACAAGGTAGTGACAAAAAACTTAGTCATTATCTAGAAAATGTATAGGTGAATCCAAATGCATAGTACATGCCAAGCATAAATGCCCAGATAATACATGATGAGTGCCATGACAATAAGTGTCAAGCACTAGTAGATGTCAAGCAAATAGCATGTGCTGAGTCACTCAAGCATCGAGTAAATAGAAGATGTCGAGTGAATAGTGCATATTGAGTGATTCAAGTGTCGAGCAACAACAAGTGTCAAGTTATTCAGAAGTCAAGTATCAACATATAGAGCACAATGAAAGCTGAAAATTAGACCATATTGATGTTGAGTAACTAGTTAATGACATAGTTGTTTGTAATGGTACAAACTACAATATAAACTATTTTTGGCTAACATGATCATTATTTTTTGATCATAAGATATTAGGATTGAGTTATGACATGCATCCCAAGGTATTACATGCAACCAATCAGAAAAAGGGAAGTAATTAGGTAGCAATAGGGATCAACCACAACCATTGATTATGATCTAGCCCATCTCCATAATGCCTATTTAAGGAGGTAAACACTAAGAAAAAGTATAGTGTGTGAAGTATATGAATGCTAAGAGTATAGAGGGCATTCATGGTGGCAAATATGGCTAAGGCAGAGATCTAAATTTTAGAATCGATTTGAGAAGAATAGAGGAAGTATAGAAAGGTTAGATAAGATAGATCTAAGGAGGATTAAGAAATAATTCAAGTGGCAAGGTGCTAACCAAAGGATCAAGTGTTGAATCATTCTAAGAGGTAATATAGAGTAAATCTCTTAATAGAGTATTCTTAATAGACTTTTATAAATATCCTATGGATTTCTTACTTAATTGTGAGTGAAATCCTTTAGCAAGGTAAGACCTAATAGTCTTGTAAGCCTTCAATAGGGAAGACCTTTCATAGGGTAGATCATAGTTTATGATTGAAACTTTATATCCATAATTGGCCACACTTGATTACTGCAATAGTGAAGAAGAAGTTGTGGGTATCATCCACACCCTAATTTACCTTCTCATTGGACGGTTTTTGCTAGAGTAAATAATTAATGATTAATTAATTATTCTATTTACTTAAGCTTACTTAGGTAAATGTATTTATTAGTTTTAGTCTCAGATTTTTTTATATGTTGTTGACAATACAGGAGTTTTTTCTCTCCTAAGTCATACTTATCCTCTCACGCTGTTTGAGGACATTCCACATCATGTGGATGTATGCTTAGTTATCACACTTATCTCCTAGCATCTTCTAACTTCTTCTAGAAGATTCCTTGATCTCTTTATATTCAAGCTCTCTCATTGTATTTCGTAAGACATTTTTCCATATTGTAAACACATATTTTCTTGTGTTTGCATATATTGTCTCTCATGTCCATTTATGGTTTTTCCCTAGCTCTACGCTCTTCTTTCCTTAGCTTCCTTTTGGCAGGTTATTTTTGTACAAGTGAACTTGGGTGTCTTCAAAGTTGGATTTTATAAACTCCAACATGGTATCAGAGCCTTCTTACAACTACTTCGTTGAAGGATTTTTGAAGTCATGAATTGGAGTCGCAAACCCTAGTTTGTTTAAGCATTTTTTCTTCAATTTATGGTTAGAGAAATTTTTTGGAGCACAATGGACCCAAACAGACACTGCCATTAGATTCAAAAGATGTTTTTTAGCTAGGATCCATATAAAATTTGTCAATTTTTGAGATAGTGCTCCAGAAGGAAAAATAAATTTTAGGGGCAGGCCCTTTCGTATAGTTGTACGAACAATTTTTGGGTGAAAAATATAAAAAATATAAAAACTAGGGCTGCCACCCCATGACAACCAACGCACCACCTAGGCACTACTCATAGCCAGTAGGCACCCACTGTGTCACTGCAAGGTAGCCCATGCCCAACCGTAATTGATAGGCTACCCACTGGCCACCACCGCCAGATGGTACCCCTGCATCTTGCAACCTCCATTAGTAGACTTCTCAATTTTTGCTACCCTTGCGGTCACTGTGCATAGCCAGCACCACCCTCCCACATGGTAGTTTGATATTCACCAATCAATAATAGATTTTTCCTTGTTAACAATATGTGGACAGCCAGTTAGTAGCTTTTGACAATGACACATGGCATGGGTGTCATGTGGCACTTTTCCACATGGACCTTGCCACATCATCTACTTTGCCACATGGCTGCCATGTGGACCTGCCATGTGGCATCCCACATCACTTTCTTTTTTCCTTGATAGGCTGTAAGACATCAAATTTATTCTATCATTTTGCTAATGTCATCATGATGTCATCCCCGCATCAGTAGACCTTCTTGCACCTTTTCTTCAAGGTCATTTTGGACCTACCTTTAGTTTTTTGGCCATAACTTGAGCATACAGAGGTATTTTTCCAATCCAAATGAAGTGCCAGAAAGTTGGTTCCAAGACGGAGACATTGGTATAGGTATTTTTAGGTTTTGATGCAATTTTGTACTTTTTTTTACAGTCAAAGTTTGAAGTCCTATTTTTAACTTTGGCAAGCTTTTCTTTTGCATCCCATGTCCATTTTTTGAAAACATTATATTTCTAGAAAGCTAGTTTTGTCTACTTTTCAAAAAATTTGTCATTTCCTTCAGATTCTATCCCATTCTCTTTCTATGATTATTTTAGCATTTTTGCTCCTTGGTGGATATCTTGGGTGTTTTAGGTCTAAGGGTCATTTTCTTGGTATGGGATCCTTTTTTTTGATTTGTACTATATTTTCTTGTAGCTTTTTTTGTTTTGTTTTGAGGATCATAGCTATCATCTGTAAGCAATTTTATTTATCGCACTAAGATAAAGTGCCACTCTTGCATTCTGGGGGTCATGAATGTTGTTTTGAGATAGTTGTACTTGCATTATTTTTATAAAGGACCATGGGGGGATAGGTTTTGCAATTTTTTTGCCCTCTTCCTTTGTTAAGTGTGTGTCCCTTCCACAACATTAGCCCCATGCAGAGTCAGTTGATCATGTCTTTATGGGCGTTTGTACTTCTTCATCTTTCTCTTCGTTCTTGGTTCATCTATAGGAGACTTTGGCCCACCTTTTCAGTTGCCTGTCATCTCACCCCATCTTCATTGTGGGGGGGTTATTCTATTGTTATAATTCTTCTATGGTTCGATGGTTCATTAGTGTGAGCTATGTACTTAGTGGCTAGCTACCTATACATTTCGGTGAGATGGATTATCTACCATATAGACACAGTTTGTGCCTTCTTCTTCCTTGGTGGTACTTTAGATCAGCAGTTGCAGTTTCTTTTTTATGCAAATTTGTGGTTTCTTCATGATTCATTTATGCTCCTTCATGATCACCTATTTTTTCCTATTTGTAGGGACACTTCTCTAGTTCAGGGCTTCTTCAGTCCTTCACTAGTTTACCTCTTTTTGGTGGAGAGTTTTTCCCATGTAGATTTATCTCTTTCCCCTTTTTTAGAGGTTTCATTTCTTTGCATTATACATGGGTACTTAACATGGCCTTGTTGTCAGGACTCATTCTGCATTCATCTTAGTTTTGTGAGCTTAAGGTATTTCCCTAAGTTGTACTTAAGGGGGGGTGTTAGAGTAAATAATCAATAATTAATAATTTATTCTATTTACTTAAGTTTACTTAGGTAAATGCATTGATTAGTTGTAGTCTAAGAGTTTGTTATAAGTTGTTGACAATACGAAAGTTTGTTCTTTCCTAAGTCATACTTATCCTCTCATGTTGTTTGAGGCCTTTCCACCTCATGTGGATGTATGCTTAGTTGTCACACTTATCTCCTGGCATCTTCTAGCTTCTTCTAGAATATTCCTTGTGCTCTTTATATTCAAGATCTCTCATTGTATTTCATAAGACATTTTTCCATATTGTAAATACATATTTTCTTGTGTTTGCATATATTGTCTCTCATGTCTATTTAGGGTTTTTCCCTAGCTCCACGCTCTTCCTTCCTTGGCTTCCCTTTGATAGGTTATTTGCATGCAAGTGATCCTGGGTGTCTTCAAAGTTGGAGCAACTCCAACAATTTTTGGGTAAAAAAATAATTTGTGTTATGTTTTGGTTTAAATTATGTTGTGGATTTTAGAATATATAGTCCACTAATATAACTAAGAGGGGGGGGATCCAACTATTACCACAATCATTAACCTTAAAAAAACTTAAACATGTGAGTAATATAAACTAAAACCACAACAAGATACTCATACACAGTTAACAATAGATATATTAATTAGGGAAACCCTTGATTAGAGGGAAAACCCCAGTGGGGATGGTACCCTCAAGGTGATATACTAATATAAATATTCCTTGTTAGACCCTATTAGGAGTCTATTACAACATTCAATACATATGAGTCCCTATTAGGAGATGTTGAATCCTTGTTAGTGAATTTTGAACCTATTAGGAGTTGTGCCAACCATATTAGGAGTTGTGGAAGACAGCTAGACCTATTGCTCAGACAACTTCAAGGTTAAGACCAATGAACCTAGTGTCCAAATGATCTTTGTATTATTTCTTGTATAATAATAGAACTAAAATATACTTTCTTCCTCTCTCTTTGTCCTATCAACCAAACTTCTTCTCTTTCAGATCTTATAGCTAGATCTCACAATTTGCATCCAATAATCCCTTGGATCGCTTACTCACATTTAATAAGAACTCTTCTCCTTTTTGCACTTTTCAATTATTCAATACAATAGATACATTATAATCAAGGAAAATAACTTTTCTTTATACCATATCTTCATAATAATTCATTGAGTCATCCTTAAGGCTTTCCCAATTAATTATAATAAGATAAATGATTAATTACAATAGCATTGTTTGCTCATAGTCTATACAAAAGTTAACACATGTGATACCAAGGTTTGTGTACTCATTGATGTCACCATACAAATATCCTCAATCACTATGTGTCTATTCACTTCTTCATTGCATCTTAGGTGTAAGATATCAATCAAACATCATAATATTGTTTTCCAATACTCTATTTCTCTACTACTCTTAGTAAATCAAGTAAAATTTTCATACATCATCGACGTGGACTCTACATAGTTATAAATATTCCTTGTTAGAGGATAGACCCTATTAGGAATTTTTTACAATAGTGAGTACATATGAGTCCTTATTAAGAGATGTTGAATCCTTATTAGGAGATTCCAACCCTATTAGGAGTTGTGCGAACCCTGTTAGGAGTTGTGGAAGATAATTGGACCCACTGCCCAAACAACTTCAAGGTTAAGACCAATGAACCCACTATCCAAATGATTTATGTATGATTCCTTGTAGAATAATAGAACTAAAATGTACTTCCTTCCTCTATCTCTGTCCTACCAACCAGACTTATGCTCTTTTAGATCTTGTAACTAGATCTCACAATTCACACCAAATAATCCCTTGGATCACTTACTCACATTCAATAACCACTCTGCTCCTTTTCACACTTTGCAATTACTCGATATAAGAGATACAATATAAACAAAGAAAATAATTAACTATAATAAAATAATTAATTAATTACAATAGCATTGTCAGCTCACAGTCTATACAAACATTCACACATGTGATACCGGGGCTTGCACACTAGCTAACATAACCATATGAATGTCATCTATTACTATGTAACTACACACTTCTTCAATGCATCTCATATGTAAGATAGAAATAAAACATCATAACATTGTTTTTCAATATTTTATTTTAGTACTGCTCTCAGTAAATTAGGTACAATTGTCGTAAATCATCGACTTAGACTCTGTGCACTACCCATATCATCAAGACATATTATGGAACATGTTTGCAATTGTGCATCACTAGCAAATCAAACCATTGTAAATAACACTAAGATCTCTAAATGTTGTTCTTCTAGTGTTTATGAAAACATTGCTATGTTGACATCAATGAAAAACACAATCATGAATGCAACATGTCAATATTCTCCAATGCTTAGGATACTCCCCCAATGTAGTATCATCAAAATTCATGCTAAAAATCTCCTCCCTTTTCATTGATGGAAATATAGATGAAAAATCTAAGTTCCAAAAATACCAAACTGTACTCTACTACTACTACTACTATCGTCTCAAATCCTCTTCATCAATCTAGAATCCTCTGGATTCAAGAACATATATTAGTTATTTACACACTAAAAGATCTCAATGTAATATGTGCATATCCTCCTTCTAGATAGACATCAATTATTCTCTTCACACTAAAAAATTCACAATACATCAGATGCACATCAGGTGCATACACTTTCTTCTTTACATGAAAATTTATAAATCTCCCTAAAGAGATATCTCCCCCTAATACATACTTATGAGTTTTTCTCTCCCATTTCTTAGGATATGTTTTTCATGCAAATTCTCCCCCATTAACATCAATTTCAAAGGCCTCAAACAAATATAAAATACCAATTTTTACATACCAATTGTTATATGTACTTCTTTAACTCTTTAATTAGCTCAAGTGTCCAAAGAAATTGTTCAATACTAAATACCAAGAGTCCTCAATGACTTAGTACACAACATATACTCCCCCATACAAGAAGAATCAACATTCAGTCCAATCTAACAATAGTTCTTTATACCACTAGACTAATGCACTCTTTGCATCATCTACTCAGAAGTAGGTAGGGGCATAACCCCAAGCATACCTCTTAGGTACTCAAAAGTAAAGATAACTACAATCTAATCTTTAGTACTTACATAATCCAATTTGATCTCCTTTTCTATTACCTTCTCTCTCAAAAAATGGTACTTGATAAATATATGCTTCATTTAAAAATGCAATATAGAATTCTTAGACACACTCATTGTACATTTTTTATCATAGTAAATGATTATAGGTTCTCTATACTCAATTCCAATATCCTTCAACATTTGTTTCATCCACATAACTTGATTACAGTTATTTTCTACTACAACATAGTCTACCTCAGTTGTTCTATATTAAATACAATCTTGTTTCTTTCTTAGACAAGAAACCAATCTTACTCCAAGAAAGAAAGCTTCACCACTATTGCTCTTTCTGCCATCCATATTGCCTACCCAATCTACATTAGTATATGCACACAAGGTGAAATCACTTGATCTGTCATACCAAATCACATAATTAGATGTTGCTTTCAAATATCTAAATATTCTTTTTACTATTACATAAGGCTACTCTTTAGGATCAGGTTTAAATCTATCTACAATCCCAACTACATTTTCTATTTCTAGTCTATTGTGACTGAGATATTGTAATCCTCCATTCATGGATCTATACTTCTTCTACTCAAGTGTAGGTGTCTCATCCTTGTAGGTGTACCAAAAGGTTTAAAACTTTCTAATCCAAATCTCTTCAACAAGTCTTTCAAGTACTTTTCTTGTGAAATGAATATCCCATCACTGGTTTACACAATCTGCAATCCTAGGAAAAACTTCATCTTTCCTATCATGCTCATTTCAAACTCATTTTTCATATCTTTAGAAAACTTAACACTTTCTTTATCATTTCCTCCAAATACCATGTCATCAACAAATATTACAATGGTAAATAAATTATTATCAATTTCTCTCAAACAAAAATTACCATCTGTTGTACCTTTAACAAATCCAAGCTTTGTCAAATACTTATCCAACCTTGCATACCAATTTTTAGGGACTTGCTTCAAACCATTTAGTGCTTTCTTTAGTTTGTATACCATCTCTTTTTATTCTATCAAAGGGAATCCATCAGGATGGTTAATGTAGACTTCTTCTTCAAGTTCTCCATTCAGAAAAGTTGACTTGACATCCATCTGATATACCTTAAACTTCTCACTTGTTGCTTAAGCCAAGAAAATTCTTACTACTTCCTTTCTAGCTATAGATGCACATGTTTCCTAATAATCTATTCATTCTTATTTTTATTAAACTTTGCAAACAAGTTTGCCCTTATTTCTCACAACTTCTCTTTGTTCATTCATCTTATTCCTGAATACACATTTGGTTCCTATCACATTTTTGTCTTTAGGTCTAGGAATGAATTCCTATGTCTCATTCTTCTCAATCTAATCCACTTCTTCCTTCATTTCTTGAATATAATGATCATTGTTACATGCTTTATCTATGATTTTAGGCTCCACTTGAGAAATTTGACACCATTCCTCATTTGCCTTATTCCTTTCCATCACACTTTTATCTTTACTTCCAATTATCTACTCTGGAGGGTGATTCTTTGTCATGTTTCTCTTGGATGTAGGAGTTGACATTTCAACTCTTATCTCATCTCTAGATTCAAACCTCTTCTCTCCTCTATGCTTAGTACATAGCACATCATTCTACAAATCATTGTTACTATCAATGATAACTTCCACATTTTCATGCTTAGCCTTTGGATCAACAATAGTTATCAAAGCTATCTCTTCTACTACTTCCTCTTCCTTAACCAATTTGGAATCATTATATTTAACATCATAGTCATTCAAGAATATTTCCATACTATCTTTAAATTCTTCATCTTCATCAGAAAGTGAACTCTTCCTAAACTTTCTTTCTCTCTTAGGACATCTTGATGAAAAATGACTAAACTCTTTACATGTCCAACAACCAGAAACCTCCATACTTTCTTTCTCTCTTTTCATAAGATCAATACCTTCTTTGATCTCCATGTCTTCTTTAGATCTAGATCTATCTTTTCTTATGCTTGTATCAAGAAAATCAATGCTCAATTTTGTACACAATTCTAATCTCTCATCAAGAAGCTTCATCTTCTAGGTTTCAAAATTTCATCCATCATATTTAGGACCATCCTTTCTAAAATAACTCCCCACTAACCTCCCAAATTTTTTAAACTTATCCTTCATGGACCTGATGCTTTGATTCCAATTGTTAGAATATATAATCCATTGATATAACTAAGAGGGGAGGTGAATCAGTTATCCAATTATTACCATAGTCATTAACCTTTAAAAAATTAACCATGTGAGAAATATAAACTGAAACCATAACAAGATACTCATACACAATTAACACTAAATATTTTAACTAGGGAAACCCTTGATTAGAGGGAAAACCCTGGTGGGGATGGTACACATAAGATGATGTACTAATATAAATATTCCTTATTAGAGGATAGACCCTATTATGAGTCTATTACAACATTCAGTACATATGAGTCCCTATTAGGAGACTTTGAATCCTTGTTAGGAGATTCGAATTTTGTTAGGAGTTATGCTAACCATATTAGGAGTTGTGGAAGATAGTTGGACCCATTACCCAAACAACTTCAAGGTTAAGACCAATGAACCCACTATCCAAATGATCTATGTATTATTCCTTGTAGAATAATAGAACTAAAATGTACTTTTTTCCTCTATCTCTATCTTGTCAACTAGACTTTTGCTCCTTTAGATCTTGTAACTAGATCTCACAATTTGCATCCAATAATTCCTTGGATTGATTACTCACATTCAATAAGAACTCTTCTCCTTTTCACACTTTGGAATTACTTGATATAATATACACATTACAAACAAGGAAAATGAATTTCCTTTATACCATATCTTCATAACAATTCCTTGAGTTGGCCTTGAGGCTTTCCCAATTAGTTATAATAAGATAATAAATTAATTAGAATTACAATAGCATTTTCATCTCATAGTCTATAAAAAACTTCACACGTGTGATACCAGGGCTTGTGCACTCACTGACATCACCATACAATTATCTTCTATGATTGTATGATTGCACACTACTTTATTGCATTTATGATGTAAGCCATAAATCAAACATAATAATAATGTTCTCCAATACTCTATTTCTATACTACTCTCAGTAAATTAGATACAACTCCTATACATCATCAACTTAGATTCTACGTACTTAACCATGTCTTTAGGACATAGTCTGGAACATATATGCAATTACACATCACCACACAATTAAACCATTTTCTATACTAGTAAGATCTTTCACTATTATTCTTTCATTCTTTACAAAAATATTACCATGTTGACATCAATACTCTCCAATGCTTAGAATACTCACCCAACGTAGTATCATCAAAATTCATGCTAACAGTGGATGTGATGCATGAATTTCTATTTATGAGATGGATACATGGTGAATTGTTTTAGAGATATAAGTTTTAAGTGTTGATTCACCCCTCCCACCCTCTCATAACTTACTTTCCCATTTATATTTCCAACAATTGGTATTAGAGCTAAGTTCTCTTGAGAGATATGTTTGATAGCTTGAGAGGAAAGATCTTGAAGATGGAAGTCTAGAAACTGGGAAAGACAATTGAGAACCAGAAGATTGAAATACAACTTATCGTACATCAATTGAACAAAGAAAAAGATGAACTACAACAATCATTGAAGAGAAGAAAGGAAATTTCTATACAAAAAAATGATACCCAATATGAAGAAATTTACACCACTAGATTTTTTGAGGATAGATACTCTAGAAAATTTGATGCAGCAATTATAGAGCTGATGGAAAAGAATGGTGCCCTAAATGAAGAATTTACGAGTCTAAAAAGGGGACAAAAATCCCAACTAGTAATGCTATGTGAGATGACTAACCTCAAAAAGAAATTTGAAGAAGACAAAGTCATGATTGAAGAAGACAAAAGGCTACTAGAATAAAAACCTAAGGAAAGGACATTACATGTGGAGAAGCTAACAAACACTCAACTAGATCTATAGAATCAACTGATGATTGTAAATCAATAACTGAAGAGGAAGTAAATTGATATCACAACTTTGGAAAACTAGATTAACCTATTGAAGAATGAATTGAAGAGAGAAAAGGAATAGCTTAATAAGCCTAGTGAAGCCATAAAATACTTTGAAAAACTAATGGAATCACTGAGACCTAATGGTGATACTACTGGATTAGGATATTTTACTACTAAGAAAGGAGAATCATCTAAAACTAGTGAACAAAGGATTAACAAAGGAAAGATAAACAAACCCATGTGTCATAATTATGGAAAATTGGGACATACAACTAAATCATCTTAAAATGGAAGCTCTCCCATGATGAGAATGTTTGGCCCTTCAAGTAAGTGGTATGGGCTTATGTCAAGTGCCTTGCATAGGTCTTTACATGGATCTAGTTGTTTCCTCCTTGTTATGCTTATTTCCCCTATTTCCAACCTCTTTCATGACAAATTTCTCTGAGAGACTAAAGACTTTGACTTTCTTGGTCAATGATGACCTAATGGGTCAAGATCAACCTCGAACCTTATCTAGGTCAAGGATTACCTTGACTCTAACCTAGGAAAGAGTTGACCTTGACCCTAACTTGAGGTCATAATTTCAAGTCCCAGAGATTTCAAGATATTAGGCTTCAAAAAGTTTCATTCTCCCAATTTTGGGTTGACTATTTCAGATTTTGGAATGGTAAACTCTTAAATTTCATTAAATCTAGGTCCATTTCTAGGGGTTAAGGTTAATTGGAAATTAATTCTTTAATTTTGGCCTCTTTAGAAGTTTCTTCCCTATATCACTATATAAGGAAGCCTTCTTCTCTCATTTGATCCATCCACTCAACCATTATTAGACGATCACATGAAATATAATCTACTGTCTAATTTTTATGAGGAGAGGATCCAAAGGTAAATTTCTATGATCAATTATTCATATTCAAGCACTCAAGATCAAATTCAACAAGGAGATCCATTGTTAGCCATTGAAGGTTTCAATCTCTATGGAGCCCTCTTGTTAAAGATTTCTCCATTAACATTCATCCAAGCCTCTTCCTATGCAAAGATCCATTCAAGATTGGTGTTGAAGATCTAATTCCATTTATTTGAGACATTTTACATTCATTTCTACATTCATTTGGAGCATCCCCACTTGTGGATTCAAGGACTTGAATTCTCCACAAGGATTTCAACATAAGCAAGGTGAATAGTTCCATTTACTTTGTTTATACATATTGTAATTTCAATTACATTTGAAGATTGATTCCAAACTTGGGTTTGACCAAGAAAAATCCCCCATCCAAAAAAAAAACCAATTTTCTTGTGGGTACAGGTATAGGAAAGCGAATTGAAGTTTAAATATGGATACCCTTTTCAATGAACTTCCAAGATCCGTGAATAAAATTTATCCTGAAGTTGTTAAAGGTTAGAGATGACTTTTACTGAGGGGTAAGATTGTGCCCGGGGATAAGATTATGCCTCACTATCTGGGTCAAAGTTGACCTGACCTTAGTAGGGAATTTTTTTTTTGGGGGTTTTCTATCTTAGCATTTCTAGTTAGAAGCAAGTTGCAGAATTTCCCAAAACTATCCATAGACATCAAAATTTGGGATTTTTCCAAATTTTCCATAATTTGATGTTAGTATTTGTCTTCTATTCATTCAATATTTCAAGTACATAATTTCTATTGTAGATTATAGGATTTCCTCCTTCCTTCATATTCTCCATTATGTTATTCATTTGTGCATTGATCATTTCTTTATGACTAATCAACTTGGATATTTCCTTTTAGGAATTTTAGTTAAGAGCATGTCCTATATTCCCCCTCTTGTACCCTATTCATATTTTCATCTATTCATTTTGGTTAGCCCAACAAGCTTATCCTCTATTATTTTTTGGAATTATATGCCCTATTATATTTTGTGGTGTTAGATTTCCTTTTATACTATCTTGTTGGTGTTATAATTGTCTTTTATGTTAAATCTTGCATCATAATCGGATTTCCTATATTTGTATTTCAAAACAAAACAAAAAAATTGCAAAATCACTTTCAAAATACAAAAATATTCATGCTTTATGTTTTCTTAGTTTAGTTCATTTGCATCACATTGGTTTATGAGCTTTACTACTTCTCGTCCTACTTATAATATTTTAGTTAGATGAAGACATACACTTATGGGTTCCTTTTGATCCTGAGTCCTTCTCTCCTTTCCGTAGGATCCCAGATGATAATTTGACTATTCTTGATTTCAATCCTATTATAGAGAAAAAATATTCTCACTCATCTCATGATGAGGATGATTCTTTCAAAGTTCCACCTGAACAAGTCCAAAAATATCTAGTTGAACTTGATAAAATGGGTAGTTGGCTCATTCAAGAAAACCATAATCAAGATTCTATTCAACCTATAGAGGCTCTTTAGAAACTCCTTCATGATAGTTATCAAGGTATTAACTTCTTGTGTGGTATTACTCACCTTGTACATTCAAATGTTAAACCTTTAGCTCAAGAAGCTCAAGATTTAGGGTTGATCCCTCTTATCACTAGTGTAGAACCTTCTTCTATTCCTTTACCTAGTGTTCCTACCTATACTCCTTCTTTGGTGACTATGACAGTTCCCTCTATTCCTAGGAGTGTTCCTCTTGTGTCTCCTCCTACATTACGACCTTCTTATCAAAATGTTCCTTTTACTTATTCTAATTATTTTCCAATTGTATTTCTAACTATTCATCCAGTTGTGTCTTCTATTCATGTAGCTTCATACACTTTACCTAGTTTTTCTAATGTTTTTATTCCTCCTATTTCCTCTAATGATTGAAAATTTATTTTTTTGGCTCAAACTCTATCATCTTTACAATAATAACTTTCATCCTTGACTCAAAAAAAGTTTAGTATTCCTACATGTGAAATGGGAAGTCCTTTTCCCAAGATATCATATGTGCTCTTGTTCCTCACCATGTTGATATGTCTCATCTTGAAAATTACAATGGTGAGGGAGATTGTTAGCATGAACGTTGATGCTATGGGAAGCATTAAAAAACATTGATATGATGTATTCATGACTGTGTTTTTCATTGATGACAACATTGTAGTAAATTTGTAAAGAGTAATAGAGCATTAGACTATGATTCTTCTATTAAGAATAATATATTACTTATCCATTAATGTGTAGTTTCCAAAACATACTACAATATGTCTTTGTTACAAGGGTAAGTGTGCAGAACCTAAATTGATAGTGTACAAAAGATATGATTGATCTAAAGAGAACCATATGGAAATAGAGTATTAGGAAAGTAGTTCCCATTGTGTGATTTTTGAAGTTCATTACAACTATAGTGAAAGGTTACATAGTTGACTAGAGAAAATATATTGACAATTGATGATGTCAAAGAGTGTGCATGTACAAAAGTCGCACGTGTGAAAGTTTGTTTATGACTATGAGCTAACAACATTAATTAAATGTGTTTTCATTTAATTAATGTATTATAATTAAGTAGAGGCTAACTCAAGGATTTTTTATTGAGCATGGTATAAGGGAAAAATGTTTTTTTTTGTTTAACAAATAGAGAACAATTAAGACTTGTGAATTATTGAGCAGAAAAGCACTACAAAAGCAAAGTGATTTAGCACTACAGAAGCAGAGTGATTTATCTATGCACGTAAGTGACCTTAAGGGTTATTACTACTAAGTATAGAGTTCTAGATCTAATTGCATGATTTGATCAAAGTCTCCTAATAGGGACTCATATGTACTAAATGTGATTAATTAGACTCCTAATAAGGTCTAGCCTTTCATAAGGAACATTTATATTAGTACATCATCTTATGGGTATCATTCCCATCAAGGTTTTCCCTCTAAACAAGGGTTTCCCTAGTCAAACATATTTGGTGTCACTGTGTATATCTATCTTTCATGATTTTTGATTGCATTTCTTGCATAATTAAGTTGGATTTATATTGATATTGAGTTTGATAATTATACAACTGATTCACCCCCCCACCCCCTCATAGTTATATTGTGAACATTAATTATTAACAAATCATAGTTTATATCACCCTTCTAGGCCTAGAGATTGTGCTATCCTTGACTTCTTTTTGCCTTCATTGCCTAATTCATGTTCTTCTAGATCTTATCATTTTTCTACTCATATCAAGCCTATAAGCATCAGAAGATTCTTGAATTAAGCATACCTCCTATGGATATTAATCTTGGGCTTTTTCCTACACTTTCCATACCTCTGTTATCTATGGATTTTATATCTATTAATCAAGCTCCTACTATTCCTTGTATGCTCATTGATAATCCTATTAATCCTCCTATAGAACCTATGAAGGATTCAGCAATTGCTCCTCCTAGTTCTCAACACATTTCAAACAAGACAAAACATAATCGATTTACTAATGAATGTGGTAAGAAGCTTCATACTCAAGATAAAACTTGTAATTTTTCTTCAAAAGTATTTACCTCCTTTAGATACACCTATACATGATGTTTTAGAAGAAGTTTTTACTAATAATTATGTTAAGATGCATGATTATGATGATTACATTCATATCTTAGATCCTATTTTGATTAATCTAGATGAAGAAGATACTCCTAATGATGTTAATGATGAATAGAATATTCTTGAGGGTGAATCCTTGATGGGTTGACTAGTGAGTAGCCACATTCACTAGGAGGTTCGATTCCATCTTTCTATTTTCACTGTTTACTTGTCTAGTTCACAATGGGAGATAAGTTCTCATTGGATGAGATAATCACACTCTTTCTCTCTTTCTCTTTTTCTAGAGATGTCTTTCTTATTGTGATCTTGGAATTGAAAAAGAACTAAGTCCCTGGGGGCTTGAGGATCCCTTTGTCCCTTTTAAATTAATAATTATCTTTTCATTATGGTCTTCTTTACCAAGAGTTTGTATCGATTCCATACTCTTGCTAAAGTGAGGGTTTAATGTATCGTCTTAAAATGGAAGCACTTCCATGATAAGAAAATTTTGCCCTCAAAGTAAGTGGTTTGAGGTCATGTCACTTGAATAGGTCTTTGCATGGATCTGGCTATTTCCCCCATTTTCTCCTTATTTCACCCTAGTTCCAACTTCTTTTTGAAAATTTTCTCTAAGAAACTAAAGACTTTAACATTCTAGTTCAATGATGACCTAATGGGTCAAGGCCAACCTCGACCCTGACCTAGGTCAAGGAAAACCTCAACTTTAACCTAGGGTAGAGTCAACCTTGACCCTAACCCTAGTCCCAAATTTCAAGTTCAAGAGGTTTTGAGATATCGAACTTCAAAAAGTTTCATTTTCCCACTTCTGAGTCGGTTGTTTCAAATTTTAGGATGGTAAAATCTTAAATTGCATTTAATATAGGTCCATTTCTAGGGGTTAGGATTAATTTGGATTTAATTGTCCAATGTCATCCTCTCTATAAGTTTTTTCCCTAGATCACTATATAAGGAAGCATTCCTCTCTCATTTGATCCATCCACTAAACCATTATCAAATGATCAGACAAACCATAATCTACTATCTAATTTTCATGACGAGATGATCTAGAGGTAACTTTCTATGATCAAGAATCTTTATTCAAGAATTCAAGCATTCAATAATTCAAGATCCAATTCATCAAGGAGATCCATTGTTAGTCATTAAAGGATTCAATTTGTATGCAGCCCTCTTGTTGAAGATTTATCCATTCACATTCATCCAAGACTTTTCCTATCAAAAGATACATTCAAGATTAGTGTTAAATATTTAATTCCACTCATTTGAGACATTCTACATTCATTTCTACATTCATTTGGAGCATCCTTACTTATGAATTCAAGGATTTGAACATAAGGAAGGTTAATAGTTCCATTTACCTTGAATATACATATTGCAATTTCAATTACATTTCAAGGTTGATTCCAAACTAGGGTTTGACCAAGGAAAAAAAAAAAAGTTTTTCTTGTAGGTATAGGTATAGGACAACGAATTGAAGTTTAGATCTAGATACCTTTTTCAGAAAATGTTCGAGCTCTACAAACAAAATTTCTATTAGAACTATTTCAAGTTAGGGATGACCTTCAATGAGGGGTAAGATTGTGCCCCACTATCTAGGTCAAAGTCAACCTGACCCCAGAAGGACAAAAGTTTTATGGGTTTTCTCTATCTCAACATTTCCAATTTGGAGCAAGTTGTAGAATTTCCTAAATTTGTGCACAAACATCAAAAATCAAGTATTTTCCATATCTTCCATACTTTGAGGTTAGTATTTGTCTTCTATTCTTTGAAGATTCTAAGTACATACTTTCTATAGTATATTATAGGATTTCCTCCTTCCTTCATGTTCTCTATCATTTGATTCATTTGTGCACTGATCATTTCTTTTGGGAATTTGGGTTAAGGATAGGTCCTATATTATCCCTCTTACACCCCATTCTCATTTTACTCCTATTCAACAAATGTCTATAGGAGAAAAAGTGACAATCAAAACACTAAGAATAAATATAGAGGATACTACTACAACTAGAACAAGCAAGGACATGAAGCACATGAATGTGGAACCAAGACCGTCAATAGTCAAATATTTGAAGGATATTGTTACAATTGTCAGAAGTATGGACACAAGGCATATGAATGGAGATCCATACCTAAGTAGACATCAAACAAGAACACAAAGGTCCAACATCATAGACATGTTCTTGAAAAATGAAAAAGGACACTATTGCAGTTCTTTCTTGTAAGAAATATATCAAGTGGGTTTAAACCTAATACTAGGAAACAATAAGAAAAGGACAAGCCTAAGGATGAGCTAAATCCTATATTCAGAAAGGCTAAATCTTATTTTTGGACCAAATTAACAGAGTTTTCAAGATTCACTTCACTTTAGGCTCTGTAGGGTCAAGGCACGAAAACCTTAGGGATTGAACTTATTAACTTGATACTTTTGTCTACAAGATTATCCCCTATAGAAAAAATGGTCAATGTTCTTCCATGATTTTGTAATAAACTTATTGAACATAGTAGCTAACTACAACCAAAAGTAGATGCAAATAAGTAATGACCAACACTTCTAGTTCTTAATACATGAAATGGTAAATTGATGTGTTTTTATGAATATTTTGGAATTAAGCGAACCATCAATTTATGCTTGAGCTTTAAAATAGACCAGTGTCTTATTGAATGGGATATAAAGTCAAAGATTAGCAAATTTGGACCTTTTTAATCAACTTATTATTAAAATTGTCAACATTTAACTCTAAGTTTCATTCTTATCATATCCTTTCACAAACCCTAAACATTATCCATTACAGAAAGCAATTACCTAGTTCTTTAAATTAGCAGCAATCAATAAGAGATATACAATTTGTTTAAATTGCATTAAACTGAATGAAACTTGTTTGTATCAATCCCAAGATTATGAATATATAAGAAAGGAGACAAAAATCAAAGATAATGATAATTAAGAGAAATTACTTCTTCTTAAGATCTTTATAATGCTAATAGAAACTAATCATACAACCTAGAAAACCAACCATTGGTATCAAATATTCAAGTATGCAATAACTAAACTCATTGACATTATCACAAAACAAATGGACAGATTGCAAACTAATACATCATAATGAGAAAATTTTATAGACAACTAACCTCTACTCTTCATCTTGGAAATCCATATATATAATTGCAACAAGATACAAATGAGAGGAGGAAACATGTCAAAATCAAAACAGATACAAAAACTTGGAAGATGGGAACAAAAAGGCATGCAAAACATTCTTCCAAAAGATCAATTAGAAAAATAAAAGTAGTTGAGATAGTAAATGAATATTTATATCATGCTTTTGATTTTTCTCCTCTTTTTCCTTAACTGTCCATAATGAGAAATATCTCAACTACTTCCTACTGGCGGAGCTTTAATATCTCCTACGACCTCCCAAACATAAATTTCCCTTTTTGTTGGCCACTATTTAGCTTTGACCTCTTGAAAATATTGAGTACCTTTAGTTCACCTAGAATCCATAATTTCTTTTATTAGAGTAATTTTTTTTTACTCTAAAAGGGTTTTGAATCCATAAAAACCTTGCCTCCTCTCATCTTTTTCTTCTGTGAAAGGTTTTTTGCATGCAGGGATTCAAAGGCTTTGTGGATTTGTTTAGTGTATTTTCTCAAATCCTACATGGCATCAGAGCCAAATCTCTTATAGCTTGTTTGCTATTTGGAGCAAACAGAGAACAAGGGTTTGACAGAATAGATCTAGAACATTTTGGGTATTTTTTGAGAAAATATAGGGGGCCACTATTCTTTGAAGTAGGTTGAGGCCAAATGGATGTCCCAGATGGATCTAGAAGGTGTCAAAACCCTTATTTCCATATAAAATTTGTCTAATTTGGACAAAATTCATCCGAGAGGAAAAGAAAATTGCCCAACAGGGCCATACGGCCTCTACACATGTTACAAGGGAATTTTTTATTAAAAAAACCAAAGAAAAATTTAAAAAACCATGCTCAACCCACTAGCCATTGTGCCACCACTCCTACACCACTGGCACTCAACTCAACAAGCTCCACAGCTGCTCCACCATTGCTCAATCACCACCAGCATGCTGCCTTACAGCCACCGTGGGTCAGCTCTGTCGACCAAGCCACTAGCAGCACCATAGGGTTCTCCTCCTAGGTGGCACCTCAACTAGTGGCAACACCACTAGAAAAATTTGCCAACTACCATTAGCATTCTAGTTGCTGATGTCATCAATCTGATCATTGATGTCACTAGACGGTGCCATGTCACATTTTTCCTAGCTGCTGAGGTCATCACCTTCATCCTTTGCTGATGTCATTTTTTAGCCAAGTGAAATCATCATTCTGGCTATTAACATGAGCAATCCATTAGTCAAAAAAATTTCCTAGCAATTGGCGGTTGACGGCCATACAGTCGTCAATTTTTTTTCGGGTTTGTAATTTTCTAGAGAACTCCTTTTTTGGACCTATAGTTGGTTTTTTTTCCCATAACTTGTGCATATAGAGGTATTTTTTTGATCCAAAAGAAGTGCCAAAAAGTTCATTTAGAGGTGGAGGCAATGGTGCTAGTTTCATTTGATTTTGAGTTCATTTGAGCTTCCAATTTTTGCATTGAAGTAGACGCTTAGTTTTCCCTCTTCTCTACATCTGAAATCTAGGTTCTTTTCTCATTTTTTATGCTTTCTATAATTTTTTTCTTTTGGATTTTAGGGATATCATTATCTGTTGTGGGGGGGGGGGGATTTTCTTTTATGTACTTTAATTCAGAATAAGACCCTTCTACTTCTATATTCTTCTCTCAATAGTAGATCCTTATGTTGCCTGGCTTACACCACACAACTACCATACTTGGAAAGCATAGATGACCAAATTGCTTATTGAAAAGTGGTTATGGTCATGTCTTGATGTAGCTCAACCAGTTCTATGGAGGCCTTATGAGGTTCTTATGCAGTGCAATAAGACAAATGAGGCAATGGGCCTCATGCAATGAATATTTTAGATGGGTTACTATTTTACCTAGATGGTTTGAATACACCTAGGGCTATGTGGGACAAGTTTTCCACCTTATTTGGAACAATGAATCAATTTAGGGTTCTATAGATAGATGAAGAGTTTACCTCCTTGGCTCTTGAATCATTCACTAGCATTGAGGATTTCTTGATGAAATTAAAGTCTCTTCAATCTATGTTATAGGTTGCTAGAAAGAAAAAGTCAGATAATGAATGTATCTTCCTAATACTCTCCAAGCTTTAAGGTCCTTATCATATTTTCATTTCTACCTTCTACTCCACTATGGATGCTCTAGGTTTATGACATGTTATGCTCTCTTTTGAGACATATTGTGACAGGTTAACTCGTGAGCAATCCAAGCTCACTTAGATGGATTCACTTATAGGTTCATAGTCATAGGCATTGTTGCCAAGTCACCTCAAGATACACAGAAGTCGAAGTAGATATCAGATTCCTCTTCTTAGCACTCTACCAGTTCATCATGTTCTTCTAAGAAGGAGAAAAAGAAGACTGAGACTTTTACCTGTTCCTATTGTTGAAAGGGACTTCATGATGAGTTACATTGTTTTCAAAAGAGATTTGATGGCTATGAGAAACAAATTATAGATTTTCAAGCTCTTCTTCAAAAGAGCACTATTTCCTCTCCATCCTCTTCTACCTCATAAGGGTCTGACTTTTAGTCTTCTTCCATCTCTTCATCATCTACACTAGATTTTGGATAGGGTCATGCATTATGGGCTTCCATTGCATCCCTTTTCCAAGTCCCTTGGATACTGGATTTAGGTGCTTCTCACCATATAACATCTTCTCAAGGGGTCTTCTCCTCTATTACAGCTTCTCCCATTCCTCATATTCTCATGGGGAATAACACTACCCTAACAATTTGTGGGAAAGGTTCAATTCACATTCAAGATGGCATATTCAATGATGTATTGTATGTTCCTTCTCTATCTACAAAACTTCTCTTGATTTCTTAGATTACATGCAATGGATTAGGGAAGATAGTTGAGTTCACTGCACATTCAGTCTTCATTTAGGATACTACAATAGGAGGATTTATTTCTATTGGGATAGTTGACCATACCACCCATCTCTACACCTTCTCACACTTTGGTTCACCATCTCCATTGTTAGAGTAGAGCTATTTTCTTTCATGAGAGCATCATGTGGTGCAATCAAGAAACTTGAACCTTTGTATTGTTCTTGAGATTCCTGTCTTGACTACCACACCACATAAAGTTGAAGTCTTTTCTCCTTAGCATGGTACTTCTTCAGCTTACCTAAACCTCTAGTTCCTTTCATCGAGTCTCCAGGTGCAATTGTTGAGGATTCTACAGAGGACATTCACCTCCTCCTTTGTGACAATGTCAGCACACCTACATTAGGGATTCCCTTTCCTAATCCTCATGTTTTCTCATTTCAGCATTAGTTAGGCCTTCCAATCATTTAGGGGTTTCCATGTTTGGTGCCTTTATTTCTTTTGCATTGGAGTATCTTTTCTCTTTCATGAGGGGGCTGGTTGTACTTATGGTTTTGAGAGAGTCTCTTGAGCCATATTTTTTGTTGTTTTTTCGTCTCTTTTTCGAGAGGAGTTTTTCCCATTGGGTTTTCTCCTTTGTCTCTAGTTTACAAAGATTTCCTTTTATTGCGTACCTGATCAAGCCTTGTTGTTAGGACCCATTTTCCTACTTTCATAATTGTGTTAGATTAGCTTACCTCCTAAGATTTTCTTAAGGGGGGTTATTGGAGTAATTTTTTTTTACACTTAATTAATTAAATCACCTTGATTTAATTAAATAAGTTTTCTACTACTCTAGTTTTCTTAAGCTATCTCTTAGGTGCATATAATTAATATTTTATATTAATTATAATGTACAACCTAGCTTTTCTATTTAGGTTACCATTTCAGGTTTTGATCTCCTTTTATAAGGATTGATCTTTTGTAATTTCTTTATCTCTTCAATTTTATAAAAATACATTTGCATATTTTTCAGAGCAAAACCCTTGCCTCCTCTCATCTTTTTGTTCTATGACAAGTTTTTTGCATGCAGGGATTCAAAGGCTTTGTAGATTTTTTTGGTGTATTTTCTCAAATCCTACATCTTTTGATTAAACAATAAGTTTATTCAAATCTATTTCTACCTTAAAAAGGGAATTAATTAAGTTATTGTATGAGAATTTAGAAGTATCTACAAAAATTGACATTGGAGCCTCCTGAGTTAAAATGGCACCAAAGGAATTGGACCATTCCTGCCAATCTATAACTCTGCTACTAGCATCCAAAATTGATGGTATAAAGGGTTGTATTCCTTCAGATAAAACCTTTAGTTTTCCTAGTATGATTTTTAATCTTCTAGTGAAGAAGCCAATTGGCTCTTTGATTATTTCTAAACATCTTCAGTATGTTGATTTTGTTAGGAAAATCTAGCTTTTTAGCCATTAGTACAATGAACTTCTCAAAAAATTGTATGTATGGCCCCCAAAGAATAAATGTGGGTGATACTCATGATGGTTCCTCATTGAAAAATTTCTCATCTCTTTGTAAAGCAATATAAAAATTATGAGCATGTTGTGAAATATCTTTCAAAATTTCAATCCTATAGCTCATCAAACTATTAAGGATAGTTGTCCTTATCTCATCTCCTTGTTGAGTTGATTGAGAATCAATACTCATTCTCCTAGGTCCTATTGTTTCCTCTTCCCCCACATCATTTGTTTGTGCAAGGGCTTCAACTTTATTTTTAGTTGGATGTTCTTGAGTTTCATGTTCCTACTCTACCTATGTAAGTTTCTCCCTACGTGATTCAACTTCATTTTCCAGTGCTTGGACCTTGGCCTCAAGATCTACAATTCTCCCCTTGTATGCATGGCTTTTTCTTAGCTCATCTTCATAGATCTTTCTCACATGTATGTAACCATGTATGGACTTAGAAAGTCTTGTTTCTATTTCCTCTACCATGGCTTCATTCATAAATGAAAAATGTTTCAATGCCTTAGAAATATTTGTGCTAGAGGAGCCCTGTAGAGTCCTCACAATCATGTTACCTTTCTTAGTTCTTTATATATCCATTAATTTTGGCATGTTGGATGAAGGATTCATGCTCCAAACTGCTAGAAAATTGGTATCAATGTCAAAACTAGTTCCTCTCTATAATCCATCTACACCAAATGCCTCATATGAAATGGTATATTCCTACCTCCTTATTTGATCAAGCATTAAATCTTATTCCAGGTCTTGTCTAGGCATGAATAACATGCCACTCCTATGTGCAAGATCTCTTGCCTCCTCTAGAATCATGACTTAACTCTCAAGATCATAGGCCTATAGTTTCTCCACTAGTTCCATATTTTTCTCATATGACTCTCTTGGCTTCATCTTCAATACAAGTTCACTCTATTTTATGTTATATAGAAAGCTTTTGAATTTGGTGGCCTTAATGAATTCATCATCCTCAAGAAATTGTTGGGCCTAGATGATTCTATCATCTAACGTAGCTATTGCTAGTTCTAATTCAGTGAACATACCCTCAGCTCCATTAATCCTATTTTGGAGATGGTTTTGCCTTAAATTTGCAAAATACTAAATATTGCCAAGTGAAATCTACAATTTCCTTTATTTCACTTTTGTAGGGATATGGACAATCTTCTATCTTTTATTTCCCTTTGTAACCCATGATGCTTGAGGGATGTTGTTTTCTTCTATTTCTAAAGTTACATCAAGTTCATGCCTATTTGAGCATACCCTATCCTCCTCTCCCATTGGTCCCTCAGAAATTTGAGCCATAATCTCAGCATGGCTAGTGACCATCTTCCTAATCATTTTAGGATAGGGAATATCCATATAAAATTTAAAGAATTAGGGATCTGCTCTTTTCATCTCCCTCTCCACCCTTAAAACATCATCAAGCTTTGCAAGCCTATTAGCTACCTCACCATCTGCAACTATGTTCAGAATAACATCCTCATGGTGTAATTCCTTGGTGCTAGGTGGTACATAATTTCTCATTTCTTTAAGGGTGACCCTCATCCAATTATCAAGATCATACATCCTATAAGGGTTAGTTGACAAATTGTAGTGGTGGAGGAAAGTATGGATTTGATCAAGGGCCTCTTTCCCAATTATAAAATCCCCCACCATAAAACATCTACACAAGAAAGATCCTTTATGCACTTTGGGACCTAGATACTATCTATTGACCATAAACAACTACCATATGAACTCAATTATACCCAATCTAGGAGGGGAAAACTTTGGTAATATATGGGGTGGTTGAGGACAACCATAAACTCTCACCAAAGAAAAAGTGGAAAATAAGAAAATGGCCCCCCAATTATGATCAAACCTCTTACCCTCTAAAAGTAGGGCAGGTCTCAAAAGGCTCTTTAAAATCTCAAGTGCTCTAAAGTAACCTAAATCTAGCATTTTCATTATTATAGCACTAAAATTATTAAAGAATAAAACAAAATTAAAAAAATGATAATTACTGTCCCATACCTCATGTCAAAAATTGAACTAGTAGAACTCCATTTTCATTAGATGTGTGGTAAATGAAATTAGAACTCACATACCTTACATTCTTGTAGAGGATTAGGTGCATCAATAGTGGATAGTGATGGAACTTGAAGTCCTTTAGTTCTCCACTTTGAAACCTGGCAATATTTTATTTCAACACCTCCAAAATATAGTTGACATAATCATACTTCTGCCCATGGTATGAGTCTTACACATCTCTAGCGATTATGAATTTAGCTCCATAAAGCATATTAGTTCCATCTTTTCTAACCAAGTTTTGCACATCATAGACTATTTTTACAAAGTAATTTTTAAATTTGTCCAAAGACATCATTTTTCTATCTTCTTAGGGTAATCACCCACATTCTTTAAATCTATGGGAATATGTTGGAATGTAGATTTCCCAGTATAGGCCTTGATATTCCCTTTAAAATTCCTCTATAAATCTTTTAAATCCACAAGTTGGTCAAAAGCTCCATCTAGTCTGAAAGCCTTGATGAATGATTCATGGTCATGTGTACACATAATAGTTCCATCTTTTCTATGGAATGATTTAGTGGCCATATTATAGCAATGGAAATGGTCCTTCATCAAATCCACATCCACAAAAACCTCTAGAAAAATAAATTTGGCTAAGTTCTTCTTCCATGGATTATACATATGAATCTTCTTCTCTCTATTACAATAGAAGTATTTGAAACTTTTAGAACTAGTGACACTAGGGCACTAAACATTTCTGCAAAGACCATATGGGTTGACAAAGGCATGGTCATCTACAACATTAGCATTAGAGAAATCCAAACCTATTAAGTTTCCTTTTTCATGATTCTCCTTCCTTAGAAGTTGAAGTCTCTGCAGCACCTATTTCTAATGATTGAATTTCTTCCACCTCTTATCGGACATCTTGAAACTACTCTCAAGCTTTGAAACAATAATTTTTCTATACTAAAAATTCTGCAACTACTCAAATTTTCTTTCTTTGCAAATGGAAAACTATAACTATCAAATAGGAAAGTCTTTATAATTCAATGTATACAAATCGACAGTTGATCTTTGCATTGATTTTCAGCATGCTTGAAATATTATATCATTTCATTATGTCATCTCAAGGAAATGTCACCACTATTATCTAGTAATACAATTTATGTACCATATTCATATCTAGTTGGTTAAGAAGCTTATTTTCATTACCAGCTTAGAAGAGTAACTAACATGTTTCCTATCAAAATAGGGTCTACAATATTATGATCATTACTGATGAAAAGACTCCTTGTAGTATCTTATAGCTAAAGAAATAGTTCTAGGATGTTACAAAACATTTTGAAAAACCCTTGTCAAATAGTTAGAAGCCATGGCAAAAACCTTTACAATCTTATGGTTTCTTAGTTATCTTAGGAAGTGTAGCATCTTATCTTAACCTATTTCACCCTACAATCTTACAATCATAATTATTTTTGTTACTCTACAACATCTCTAGTTACCTTTCAAACATCTAAAATACTATGAGAAAAGTTAACCTTCTTCATCATAGTATAGTGGGTCTTTCCTTTTCCATTTGCAATATTATGATAGTGACTTACTCGTAATGTCAAAGCACATTATTCATTACCCTAAGATCTTACGATAAACTATATATCATAAGAGTAGAGATCACCAAATTTCATTGAAACTTAATATAAAAAATATTTTTTGGTCTCACTGACCTAGTTAAGTATATATCTAGTACTCGTATCACAATCTAGCCAATCAAAACTAGACAACTATCTGATAGTACACAATCACTTTTACTTTTCTTATTTCTCCTTATGATCTTATGACCATAAATATCATGTAACATCACAACAACCAAAAATTTCCTTTATGATCTTAAGATGCTATTTTCTTCATAACATCCTAACACCTTTTTACATTTTCCTTGATGCCATGATCACCTCATTTGTTGTAATTTTGTAGAGAAAGAAATGCAAACCTTTCAAACTGCCATATGATCATACGATAGAAAGGAAATTTTAAGATCGAGAAGGCTAACTTTATCATCCACGATACCTCGACACAACATTTTATCCTAAGATCATGACATTGAAGTCTCTTCCTTGCAATACTTCACTAATCCTTTAATCATAACATAGTAGAATATGATGTAAAATACAAATGAAATCCCACTTCGCTTTAGAACCTAGGGTTAGGTCATAGACTCTAATTCTATGAAGATTTATTTTGCAATATAAAATGGAACCAAAAACGTAGGGCACCAAATTTCACACTTGGGGTAAAAATGAAAAACAATCTAATTAGGGAAAAAACATGTTAGGGTATCCTCTACAGATGAAAACAAAAATATACAACCCTAAAAATCACAACATTATAAATATTTTCAACATAAAATTTGAAAATTAAGCTTAGTGAATATAGGGGCTATTAGTGGCTCTATCTGGGAATGATGGATAGCCTGTATCCATGCAAGAATTTAGAATCTTTGGTTTAAGTCAGATATCTGATAACCCAAAATAACAAATTGAAAACTATACAAAAAAATATACATATATACAAGGGTTATACACATATGTATAGGTAATTACAAAAATGTACATAAATACAAAACCTGACTACTATTCATGGAAGATAAATACCTTCAATAGAAGTATTTCTTCAAGAATTGTCCATGAATTGGCAATTCTATAAAGTTTCCTAATAGTTCCTTGATGAAATATGAATCTTCACCCCAAGCTAAATCAACTAAATAAGGACCAAGCTAGATGGGATCACATTTCCCATGTTTACCTCTATCTTCTAACCTTGCAATCCACATTAAGACAAGATCTTCTGTTTGAAACTTTCTAACCATTGCTCTTTTGTCATATAAATGCTTTGTCTGCAATTGTAATTTTATATTCCTTGCAGAAGCTTCTTTCCTTGTCTTAGTTAATCCAACTATTTCATAGATCCTTTCATTCATATCATCAATAATATCATCATCATACATCTGAATATAGCTATACAAACCCATCAGACTGTTCTGATGTATTCTGGCCTAAATTCCATATACAAGGTCAAAAGGTGATACAACTATTGTCTTTTTTACTATCACTCTATTAGCCCAAATGACCAACAACAATTTAAAATCCTAAGCCTTCTTGTTATTATCTAGGGTCCTCTTTATGATTTTGACAAAATCTTGTTTGAAGACTCATCTTTTCCATATCCTTGTGGATGATAAGATGATGAGACTAATCTAATGATGCCATACTTATTATAGAAATGAATAAATTCCTCCAATCTAAAACACATTGCATTATCAGTTACTATTTTTTCAAGACATCCAAACCTTGTAATGATAGTATTCAATAGGAAAATGTTTACCACTTTACTATTAGAATTTCTAGTAGTGATTGCCAACCCATTTGGTAAATTAATCAAGTGTAGCTAGTATCCATGAGTAACCACTACTAGAACTAGGTGAAATCTCACAAATAAAATCCATCCCCCATTGATGAAAGGATGCTTGGGTCTTAACTAATTTCAAAGGTGTGTTCCCAGAAAATTTCAATTTTCTTGCAAACCTCTAGCAAGGATCACATTTCCTAACTAAGGCTTGGGGCATCCTTAAATAATCTTGGCTACCAAAAGCTTTCTATCATGATCCTATGGGTAGTAGTTTTTGCCATGTAATGCTCACCACATACTCCTAAATCCATGCCATCCAATATCTTCTCTAATTTTTGTTGATCAATGCATTTCAATAATATTCCTTCAATATTTGTCCATTATTTATAATAATGTACTTGACTACATGTAGTTTTGGAGTCATCTTTTCATTATCTATTAGGTGGGATGGAGATTGCATATGTTGTAAATAATATATCACATCTTTGTACTAATCACACTAATCCATATCACATGTACTAGAGTTGAGATTTTGATCTTCAACATTTGTCTGATTAGCATCCAAGTTGGCTTGTGCCATGAGCTTAGCTAAGCCCTAACCTCTTAACAACTTGGTAATTTGGATATCTATGTCAAATTCTTGGATTTTTTTGATCCATCTACACCTTATACCAAACACCTCTTACTGAGAGAAAGTATTCTTCACTATTGTACTAGGCACAAAAGAAATAACAATAGCACCTACTAGGTAACATATAAAGGCCTTAACAACTTTGACTAAGAAAATCCCTAATTCTCATTTATTTCATACTTAAGTTCTATAGGCTGCAAGGATTTACTAAAAAGTGCTACAAGTTGTTCAAAACCATCTTCATTTTTCTAAAGTAAAACTACTACAATTGTATGAAAAAATACAAAAGAGAAAATATGCATAGGCTTTTCATAATTAGAGGTTCTAAGGACTGGGGAATTCTTTATAGAATTTTTAATTTCTTGGAATGAAACATTAGGCTCACCTTCCCAACTAATTGTGGCTCCTTTTTTGAGCATTTTTGAAATTGACCTACTAACCTCAACAAAGTTAGTTACAAATCTCCTTAAGAAATCAACCTACCCAAAGAAAGATTGTATACCTTTGACATTCTTTGGCTTTGGCATTTTATCAATAGTTTCCACCCTTTTAGGGTCAATCTTTACCCCATCCTTTGAAGCTATATGCCCTAGAAGCTTCCCTTCTATGACTCTAAAATTACATTTTTTGGGTTTTAAAGAAACACCATATTCCAATTCCCTAATAAAAATCTTTTCAAGATACCTACAATGATCCTCAGCTTTCTTTGAACATTCAGTCAAGTCATCTTAATATACCACAATGAATTTTTCAATATACTCTTTGAAAGCTACATCCATGGCCCTCCAAAAAATTTCTCTTGCATTTATGAGACCAAAAGGCATTCTCACATATACATAAGTTCCTTAGCGAGTAGTGAAGTTTGTCTTGAACTATTCTTTTTCATGACTAATACTCAATGTTATCTTGGGAAACCATCCATCAGAGACATTAACTCGAAACTAGTTACTTTCCATAGCATAACTTCCATATTGGGAAACCCATAGTTATCCTTCAAAGATGCAATGTTTAGATTCCTAAAATCAACACAAGGCCTAATGTCACCATTCTTTTTTTTTACCAATATCAAGTTAGACACCCATGAAGAATGCCTAATTGGCTTAAGTATTCCCCCATCCCTAAGATTCATTATTTTTCCTTGCATCTTGGGGGCTAAAGTGATATTTTCTGACCTCTACTTCTATTTGAAATGTTTTACATCCTCCTTGAGAGGTATTTCATGGTGGAACAAGTCTTGCCTATAGGCTTTAAGGTCATCATAAGACCATGCAAAAATATTTTTGAACTTTCTTAACAGACCTATCAAAGATTTCCTAATCTCAGGGGATATGTTCTTCCCAATGTATACTCTCTTTGGAGAATTAGTTGTGCCAAAGTTAATTTCTTCTAATTCATGTGGTTTCTTGTCTTCAATATCTAAATATGCTTGGTCTTGATTATCAAACACACTTTCCAAAATAGCTAGTCCCTTGGGCACTTTGTTGGTCTTAAGTTGCAAGATTTCTTGGCCAAAAATCCTTTCTTTTCCATCTATTTTTTCTATCCAAGAACTACAATAAAGCTCTTGTCCATGATATTTATCCTCATCAAGGGGAAAATTTAAGATGTCCTTGTCATCCTAAAAACCTTACCAAATCTTTACATTATCTAGAATTGAAGGCCTATTTTGCACTTCCGTAGTAGACACACCAGAAAATGATATGCCATCTAGCTTTATAGCCACATTTACCAATAAGTTAGCCATTTTATTGTTACTTATATCCTTCCACATTATTCCAAAAGCCTCAAATCACTCAATTATATCCCAGAAAAAATTTGTATATTGTTTCAATCTTTTATTTTTTGAAACATACACTCCTCTAACCTAGGAAATAATCAACCCAGAATCATTTATGACATGCATTTTCTTAATTCCATGGCTTGATGCAACCTTAAAACCTAGCAATAAGGCCTCATATTTTGCAACATTATTGGTACATACAAAATTAAGAGAAAAGGAATACCTAAATGCATTTTTTTCTAGGGAAATAAAAACTATCCCTACTCCTAATCCTTCCTTTGAACTTGCTCCATCAAAATACATGCTCCATAGTTTTGGTGAATCCAAAAACATATGACCTCTTGTCCAATTAGTGCAGGAAATTTTTCAACTTCTTGGATAATCAATTCAGCTCTAAATGAATTCACTTTTTCCTCTAAGAAACAAGTTTCATCCTTGTCAATATTTTCCTCAGGTCACCCTTGGTTCCCTATTGACCTTGATAGCCTTTCCCGCTACCTAGAAAGTAGCATATGAAAAATTACACTAAAAAATACTTAGTAGCAATTGACTTTCTAGAGAGTAGCTTCCCATAATGAGGGGGAATATCTACTACAAGGACTAACATAGTTAGTTGTTCATCAAGGTCTACAACTAGTTTGAAAGGGAAAGCATTAATAGTACCTATGAGAGGTACTTCCCTAGCATCCATTTACCTACACCTACCTTTCTTGGTTTCTACTCCTAAACCAAGGGCCTCCATAACCTTAAAAGGTATTATATTATTTGAGGCACTAGAGTCAATCATATAGTTCTTTAAAGTTCTACCCTTTAAGATCAAGCTAAGGAAAAAAGCCTCAATGTCCTACAAGTATGTAACTAATGAATAATCCAAATACATTTGGGGTATTTGAGACATGACTCCCTTATCCTCCTTTTCTTTTACTAAGTTTGGGAGTTATTGTATAACTGTTGGTTCTTGTGTAACAACATTATTATTTCCTATCCCTCCTAACCAAGAAAGAGCCTTATTCATGTGTTATTTTATCCCAATTTTTTTTTATAAAGGAACTTTAATAGTTATTTGTGATAACATTGAAACCATGTCAACAAGATCATAATTGGTAGGTTTTTTATTAATACCTATGGGTACAAAAGATTGAACAATAGATGAATCCTTTTGCTTGATAGCATCGAAGATTGATCTTTTTTTTGGTGCATTTGACTTGGTAGCTTAAATTTTTTGAAAATGTACCTTCCTTTTTGGTTCCCATTTCCTATTCTTTCTATCCTTGACCTTAGAAGTCTTAGAAGTATCCTTATTATTTTCATTAGTAACCTTTGTATTATTGTCCTTGATGAAAATACCAGCTGGCTTTATTGAGGTACCATTTATAGTTCTATTCCTTAAATTATAAGTACTTTGGACTTGAGTAACCATTTCTAAAGTAATTTTATCAATTTCCTCCTTAGAATGCTTTCTTAGATTTATTTGATAAATTGCAATCAATGTGTTACATATAATGCTCTCATCCTGATCCTCATTATCAGAGAATATCTATTGATGATACATATGATATACATCTCTTTGGTCTATAATATCATGTTCAGATTCCTTAAAATTAGACTCTCCATCACTATCATAGAGGTGGATCATATTGCATGTCACATCTTCTTAACTTTCTTCTTCACCTTCCTCATCATTTTGTACTTGTTGATTTGCAGCAAAAGATTGAGCTACATCACAATAATTGGGGGAATGGGGAAACTGCCAAGCAATACACCAAGGTACTTCTTCTATCATATTCATAGAGTTTCTTTGCAAGGGATCTAATGTCCCTTTATCCTTAATTCCTTGAGTGGGATTGGGAACTAGATTACCATCCTTCCACTAAGTAGTATAAGAGTAGTTTTGCATCCTAGGATGCCTATTAAAATTATTATTAAAAGGAACCTTCTTTACAATGTTTTATTTATTTTCTTGGTAAGGTGGAGGACTTAATTTCTTTAATAAACTTAAGACTTGCCCCATTGTATATGTTAGTGTAAATAATTAATATTTATGCTGTACTTAACTTTACTTAGGATAAATGCATTATTTTATTATTTATTAGTTAGACACCTAGGAATATGTGTACTCATATGAGTTGTCATGTTAACAACACAGGAGTAAGAAACTTTATTATAGCACATGGTATCTACAACATAATTTTACATGACAAATCTATGTAAGCTTATCCACTTATCATTTCACTAACTCCTATGCTCAATGGAGGATAATCCACTTTTGGTGGAAGTGTACTTAGCTGTTGAGCTTATCTCTTCGCTCACTCCTAGACATTCTAGAAGTATTCTCGAGGCCTTTATATATAGGCACTCCTAGTGTATTTGTATATCAATTACATCAATTATCTTGGAATACATGTTTCTCTCACTTTGTAGATATTTTCCAAGCTCTTCGTTTTTCTTCTCTGGTTTTTCTTTAGCATAGGTTATTTGTATGTAGGAGTTCCTGGTGATCTATGAGGTTGGTTTTCGCAACTTCTACATGGTATCAGAGCGTTGCTACTACTATCTAGTGTGGAGATTTTTTTTTTTTGGATTTTTTTTTGGCAATGGCCATTTGATGGCCATACGGCCCTCAAATTTTTTACCGTGCCTATAAGTTTCCAAAGAGCTTATTTTTGGAGTAGCAATTTGATTTTTTGCCATAACTTGAGCATACAAAGGTCTTTTTTTTATCTGAAAGATGCATTGGAAAGCTAGTTTTGAGCTAGAGACAATGATGTAGGTTTCATTTTGTTACAAGGTCATTTAGGCTCCTATTTTTTGTATTGAAGTTAAGGCTTCTATTTCCTCCTTCTTTGTAGATGGCATCAAGGTTTTCTGCTCAATTTTTGTGCTTTTGTTAGTTGGTTCTTTGGTTTATGAGGGATAAATTTATACATTGTGGGGAGGGGGGGTGTGATTTTTCATTTCTATCAGTTAATTCAAAGACAACCCTTCTACTTTTGTCTTCTTCTCTCAATGGAAAACTCTTATGTTGCCTACCTTACACTTCACAACTACCATACTTGGAAAGGACATATGACCAAATTGCTTATTAAAAAGGGGTTATGGTCATGCCTTGATACAGCTCAACCAATTCTACAGAGGCCTTATGAGGTTCTTATGCAATGCAATAAGATGGATGAGGCAATGGGCCTCATTGTAATGAATATTTTAGATGGGTTACTATTTCATCTAGATGGTTTGACTACACCCATGGCTACGTGGAACAAGTGTTCCACCTTGTTTGGCAAAATGAATTAGTTCAGGGTTTTACAAATAGATGTAGAGTTTACCTCCTTAGTTCCTTAATCATTCACCAACATTGAGGAGTTCTTGATGAAATTCAAGTCTCTTCAATCTATTTTATAGGTTTCTAGAAAGACAAAGTCTGATGATGAGTGCATCTTTCTAATACTCTCAAATCTTCAAAGTCCTTATCATATTTTCACTTCTAACTTCTACTCCACTATGGATGCTCTAGGTGCACAACATGTTATGCCCTCTTTTGAGATATTCTATGATAGGTTAACATGTAAGAAATCTAAGCTCACTTATAGGTTCGCAGTCATAGGCATATCTTCCCAAGGATACATAGGAGAAGAAGCCGAAGTAGATATTAGATTCCTCTTCTCAATACTCTATTGGTCCATCATCTTCTTCTAAGAATAAGGCAAAAAAGAAAACTGAGATTCCTACCTATTCTTATTGTTATAAGGGACCTCATAATGAGTCACATTGCTTTTAGAAGAGATTTGATGGCTATGAGAAATAGAACATAGATTTACAGGCTCTTCTTTAGAAGAGTAGTATTTCCTCTCCATCCTTTTTTACCTCACAAGGTTCTTCCTTTTGGTCTTCTTCCATATCTTTGACATCTATACCAGATTTTGGATAGGGTCATGCATTACAGGCATCCATTGCATCCCCTTCCTAGGTCCCTTAGATACTAGATTTAGGTGCTTCTCGCCATATGACATCCTCTCTAGGTATCTTCTCCACTATTGCGACTTCTCCCATTTCTCATATTCTCATGGGGAGTAACACTACCCTACTAGTCTGCAGGAAAGGTTTAGTTGGAATTCAAGATGTTATATTCAATGATGTATTATATGTTCCACCTCTTTCTACAAACCTTCTCTCGATTTCTCACATCACATGTAGTGGATAAGGGAAGATAGTTAAGTTCACTATAGATTTAGCCTTCATTTGATATACTGCAAAAAGAGGCCTATTGCTATAGAGATAGTTGATCATACCACCCATCTCTACACCTTCTCACACTTTGGTCCACCATATCCATTGTCAGAGCACAACTCATCTCTTTCATGAGAGCATCATGTGGTGTAGTTAGGATACTTGAACCTTTGTATTGTTCCTAAGATCACTGCTTTGACTCCCACACCACTTCTAGTTGAGGTCTTTTCTCTTTATTAGGATTCTTCTTTAACTCTTTTTGAGCCTCCAGCTCCATTCATTGAGCCTCTAGGTGCACTTGTTGAGGATTCTATAGAGGACATTCATCTCCTCTTTCATGAAAAGGTATGCACACCTGCCTTGGGGATTCCCTTTTAGGATCCTCATGTTTTCTCCTTTTAGCATCAGTTAGGCCTTCCAATTTCACCTCTCATTTAGGGGTTTCCTTCTCCTATTCCCTTGTTTCTTCCACATTAGATTTTCATTGGTTTGATCCTTTCTATAGGGGCTCCATCATTCTTGGGGGGCTTTGTTGTCTCTTCTCTCTCTCATGAGGGGGTGGGTTGTACTTATGGTTTTAAGATAGTCTCTTGAACCATTTCTAGGCTATGCTTGGGATTACAAAATTTTTCCTTGGAGGGTCTTGTTCAGGCCTTCCTTCCTTCATGTTTTTTTAGCATGTTTGTTCTATCTCTTTTAGGAGAGGAGTTTTTCCCACTGGGTTTTCCCTCTTTCTCTATTTTCAAAGAGATTTCATTGCATTATTGCATTATATTGTACTTGGGTACCTAACATGGCCTAGTAGTTGAGGCCCATTATGCATTTCATCATTTCTTTTGTGACCTTAAGTTAATGCCTCTAAGTTTCACTTAAGGGGGGGTGTTAGAGTAAATAATTAATATTTACACTTTACTTAAGTTTACTTATGATAAATGCAGTGTTTTATTATTTATTAGTTAGACACCTAGGATTATGTGTACTCATATGAGTTGTCATGTTGATGATAGAGGAGTAAGAAACTCTATTTTAGCACATGGTGTCTACAACATAATTTTACATGACACACCTATGTAAGCTTATCCTCTTATCATTGCACTAACTCTAGTGCTCAATGGAGGATAATCCACTTCTAGTGGACATGTGCTTAGTTGTTGAGCTTATCTCTTCATTCATTTCTAGACATTCTATAAGTATTCTAGAGGCCTTTATATATAGGCACTCCTAGTGTATTTGTACATCAATTACATCAATTATCTTGGAATACATTTTTCTCTCACTCCATTGAGATTTTCCAAGCTCTACTTTTCCTTCTCTAGTTTCTCTTCAACATAGGTTATTTGCATGCAGGTGTTCTTGGTGATCTATGAAGTTGGTTTTCAAAATTTCTATGGTATCCTCTTTAGGTTTCTTTCCTATAATAGGGTTTTTATTATCTTTCTCACTTCTAGGATTAAAAAACTTGGGTCATCCCTTTTTCCAAGTTTACTAATAACTCTTCTATTATTTTCAACATTCTCACCCATTGTATAAGCATCCCTTAATATTTTTTGATCTTTGTCTTTGAGAACATAATCCATCTTACTATCAAAGGAATTTAATTAAGTAGTAAAGGAAACATCCCCATTCAACCTCATCACTTGGAATAACTTGTACGTACCATTTTGAAATCTCACATTGAAATCAAAGGCTAACTTATTAGGATTCTTCTTGATATTGTTGAAGTCATTTAGCATTTAACCAACATTAGTTTTATCATCATACTATCCTTTGAAAAATCTTTCAAGATGATTCCATGATTTGATACTATCATCTGACAATCTTCTAAACCAATCTCTAGCATCCTCAATCAGTGAATGAACAAAAAGTTTCATCACTACATCTTCATTTTCCACCTCATAATAATTTTGCATATAAATAAACTTTCTAAGATGCTCTTCACCAGTAATCACATTATTTCCAGTAAATTTTGTGACCTTGTCTCGAAGGTCATTTGAGATAAGATGAGGAAAAATAGGGATACCTAAGAAATACATCTATCTATATTTTTCCATATAAATTATCTTCTTTAAAAAAATGGAACACTTGAGGTACTTGCCCTAGTAGGCTGACTTTGGATAGGAATCTAAATCTATTGCATTTTTTGGGTAAGAGGGATTTGGCAAGTCATAGCAGAAGTTGAAATAGGGGCTAACTATGGAGAGCTTTGGCCTATTGTCAAAGGTCCAATACTAGAGATAGTAGGAGAAACTTGTGAGGATTGGCCTGGCTAAAAAGCTAAGGTATATTTTGACTTGATGAATTGGATCTTTCTCCTAGTTTTAGCTTCTTGAGCTTCATTCTCTACTTTTTCAAGTTCCTTTGCTAGGTCTTCCTTTTCTTTTTTAGCCTTTTCCAATTCTACATCAAGTTTTGACTTAGAAAAAGAAGTGGGCTTATTAGGAGGATGGGGTTCATTGATTTGTATCCCAACAAATTTTTGCTTTCCCTTATCTGAATCTTTCTTATTCATATCTTCCACTCTAGTCTCTCATGGTTTGTAAGGTTGAATGTGTACAACAACAAGGACCTCCTTCTCTTTAAGATGATGCTCCTACTTTTGAACACTAGATTTCAAAATGTCCATATCTCCAAAGATGTCAAAATGTAAATTTGAGGATCTCTCCTCCAAGTTCTTTTTTTGTTCTTGTAATGAAGCCATTCTCCTTAGTAATTTATCTATTTCAATGATCCTTTTCCTTTTCCAAGTGCATATGTCTATCTTCCTCTTGTGTAACTCTCCTCCTAAGAAGGAAAAGTTCTAGATACAACTCCTCATGGTCTATAGTAGAAACCTCAAGATCTACTGGATCATCTAAATCTATAAGATTTGCTACATATGGTTCTTGTGTAGGACTGAAACTTGTGCCCAAGTTCTCCCTAAAACCCCAACTGTGGTTCATTTCATTTACTAGGTTTGGTTTAGAAGGGATGCCCATCACTAGAGACATAATTTTATCACGAATTATCCTTTTCTTCCTAAATGGAGTTGTGAAAGCTTCTCCCAATAAAATAGCTTCTTCTAATTCAATACTTTTGGAGGATGACTTCTTTTCTACCACACAATGATATAATGATTGGGTTGAAATATTACCTCTAGGAACTCATGTAGGATTTGACTCAGATCTCTTTTTCTTTTGGTTCTTTCTTCCCCTAGGAGGTAACTTGACAAATAGTGATATTTTAGGGTGGTCCTTTGTAAAGGCACGTGTACTCTTCTTCTTCTCAACCATTTTTTTAGGATCTTCCTAAAATTTATAGAACTATCCACAAAACCTTAGACTTGATTGGCAATCCTATGAAGGGAAAATATAAAATGAAGAATAACACAAAAGACTAATAACAATAACCCTAAAACAAAAATAGAATGAGAACCCTACCATACAACTTGATGTAAAGGGGTCCCTAGCAGAGTCACCAATTTTTTTGGAGTTCTTTCTAGTAAGTAACATATCAAGTGGGTTTAAACCTAATACTAGGAAACAATAAGAAAAGGACAAGCCTAAGGATGAGCTAAATCCTATATTCAGCAAGGCTAAATCTTAGTTTGGACCAACATTAATAGAGTCATCAATACTCACTTTACTTTAGGCTCTATAGAGCCAAGGTGGGAAAACCTTAGGTATTGATCTTATTAACCTGATAGTTTTCTCTATAAGATTATCCCCCATAATAGAAATGGTCAATATTCTTCTATGATTTGCTAATAAACTTCTTGAGCATAGTAGCTAACTACAACCAAAAAGTAGATGCAAATAAGGAATGACCAACACTTCTAGTACTTAATACATGAAATGGTAAATTGATGTGTTGTTATGAATATTCAGTAACTAAGTGAATCATCAGTTTATCATTGAGCTTTAAAATAGACCAGTGTCTTATCCAATGGGATATAGAGTCAAAGATTAGCAAGTTTGGACCTTTTTAATAAACTTACAATTAAAATTATCAACATTAAAATCCAAGTTTCATTCTTATCATATCCTCTTCACAAACCCTAAACCTTATCGATTACAAAAAGGAATTACCTAATTCTTTAAATTAGTAGCAATCAATAAGAGATAGACAATTTATGTAAATTTCATTAAACTTAATGAAACTTGTTCATATTAGTCCCAAGATTATGAATATATAATAAAGGAGACAAAACTTAAAGATAATGATAATTAAGGGAAATTCCTTCTTCTTAAGATCTTTATAATGCTAACAAAAACTTGTCATACAACCCAAAAAACCAACCATTGGTATCAAATATTCACTTTTTATATTCAAGTATGCAATAACTAAACTCATTTACATAATCACACAAAAAATGGATGGACTACAAAATAATACATGATGGTGAGAACATTCTACAGGAAACTGACTTCTACTTTTCATCTTGGAAATCCATATATAGTATTGCAACAAGATATAGATGAGAGGACACCTATAAAAATCATAATGGATACAAAGACTTTGAAGATGGGAACAAAAGGTATGAAGAACATTCTTCCAAAAGATCAACTAGAAAAAGAAAAGTAGTTGAGATGGTAAATGAACATTTATATCATGCTTTTGATTTTTCTCTGATTTGTCCTTCACTGTCCTTCATGAAAAATATCTCAACTACTTCCTACTAGAAGAGCTTTAATCTCTCCTACTGCATCCCAAACATATATTTTCCTTTTTGTGGGCCACTCTATAGCTTTGAACTCTTGCAAATCTTGAGTATCTTTGGTCCACCTAGCATCCATAATTGCTTTTGATTCAATAATAAATTTATTCAAATCTATTTTTTCCTTAAAAAGGGAATCAATTAAGTTATTGTATGGGACATCAAAAGTATCTTCAAAAACTGACACTATAGCCTCTTGAATTAAAATGACACCAAAGGAATTGGACCATTCTTTCCAATCTATCACTGTGCTAGCAGCATCCAAAATTGATGGTATACAGGCTTCTATTCCCTGTGATAAAACCTATAGTTTTCCTTGTATGATATCTAATTTTCTAGTGAAGGAGCTAATTAACTCTTTGACTATTTCCAAACCTCCTTCACTGTGATGATTTTGTCAGGAAAACTTGGCTTTTTAGCCATTAGTAAAATGAGCCTCTCAAAAATTGTATGTATGGCCCCTAGAGATTAAATGTGGGTGATAGCCATGATAGTGCATCATTACAAAATTTCTTAGCACTTTATAAAGCAATGTAAAAATTATGAGCCTATTGTGAAATATCTTTCAAAATTTCAATCCTATGGCTCATCAAACTCTTAAGAATAGTTGTCCTTATCTCATCTCCTTTCTGAGTTGATTGAGCATCAATGCTCATTCTCCTAGGTTCCTATCTTTCCTCTTCCCTCACATCATCTATTTGTGTTGGGGCTTCAACTATATTTTTAGCTGGCTATTCTTGATTTTCCTATTCCTATTTTGGCCTTGTAGTAACTACTTTCTCTGCCTATGTATGTTTCTCCCTAACTAATGCAACTACATTTTCCATTGCTTGGACCTTGGCCTCAAGCTCCAAAATTCTCTCCTTGTATACATGGATTTTTCTTAGCTCATCTTCATAGAGCTTTCTCACATCTATGTAATCATGAATGGAACTAGAAAGTCTAGTTTTTGTTTCCTCTACCTTGGCTTCATTCATAAATGAAAAATGTTTCAATGCCTTAGAAATGTTTGTGCCAAAGGAGCCCTATAGAGTCCACACAATCATGTTACCTTGTTCAGTGCTTTGTACATCCATTAATTTTTTCCTATTGGATGAAGGATCCATGCTCCAAATTGCTAGAGATTTGGTATCAATGTTCAAACCAATTCCTCTCTGTAATCCATTTGCACAAAATTTCTTATATGAAATAGTGTTTTACTGCCTCCTTATTTGATTAGGCATAAAAACTTGTTCCAAATCCCATCCAGGCACCAATAACATGTCACTACTCTATACAAGTTCTCTTGCCTCATCTAGAACCATGAGTTCACTCTCAAGATCATAGGCCTATAGTTTCTCCACTAGTTCCATCTTCATCTCATCGGACTCTCTTGGCTTCATCTTCAAAAAAAGATCACTCTATTTTATCTTGTAAAAAAAGATTTTAAACTCAATGGACTTGATTAATTCATCATCCTCAAGGAATTGTTGGTCTTGGATGATTCTATCATCTAACCTACCTACTACTAGTTCTAGGTTAGTGAGTGTACCCTCAGCGACATCAATCCTATTTTGGAGATAGTTTTGCCTTACATTTACAAAATACTGACTATTACTAGGTAAAATCTATAATGTCCTTTGTTTCACCTCTACAAGGATATGGACAATCTTTTATCTTTTATTTCCCTTTGTAACCCATGATTCTTGAGATGCATCATCTTCTTCATCTATTTCTAAAGTTACATCAGGTTCAGGCATGTCTAGGGATACACTATCTACCTCTCTCATTGGTCCCTTAGGCATTTTAGCCATAATCTCAGCATGGTCAATGACCATCTTCCTAATTCTTTTATGATAGGGGATATCCATATAAAATCCCAAGAATTTGGGATATACTCTTTTCATCTTCCTCTCCACCCTCAAAACAACATCAAGCTTTGCTAGCTTGTCAACTGCCTCATCCTTTGCAACTATTTTAGGAATAACATCCTCATGGGGTAATTCCTTGGTGCTAGGAAATACATAATTTCTCATTTCTTTAAGGGTGACCCTCATCCAATTATGAATATCATACATCCTATAAGGGTTGGTTGAAAAATTATAGTGGTGGAGGAAAGTATGGATTTGGTCAAGGGACTCTTTCACAATTGTAAAATCCTCCACCATAAAACATCTACACAAGAAAGTGCCTTTATGTACTTTGGGACCTAGATAGTCCTTGTAGACCATAAAAAACTACCATATGAACTCAATTATACCCAATCTAGGAGGAATAAACTTCAATAATATATGGGGTGGTTGAGGACAACCATAAACTCTTATAAAAAAAAAGTCAAAAATAGGAAAATGTCCCCCGAATTATGATCTAATTTCTTAGCCTCAAAAAGAAAGGCAGGTCTCAAAAGGCTCTTTAAAATCTCAAGTTTCCTAAAGTAGCCTAGATCTAGCATTTTCATTATTACAACACTAAAATTATTAAAGAACGAAATAAAATCTTAAAAATGATAATTACTGTCCACTCATGTCTACAACTAAACTGGTAGAACTCCGTTTGCATTAGATGTGTGCTCAATGAAATTAGAACTCACATACCCTACATTCTTGTAGAGGATTAAGTGCATCAGTAGTGAATAGTAATGGAACTTGAAGTCCTTTAATTCTCCACTCTGAAACCTAGCAATATTTTCTTTCATCACCTCCAAAATATAGTTGACATAATCATACTCCTGCCATGGCAGGAGTCTTGCACATCTCTACCAAATATGAATTTAGCTCCATATACCATATCAATTCCATCTTTGCCAACCACCTTGTGGAAACCATAGACTACTTTTACAAAGTATGTTTTAAATTTTTCCAAAGGCATCATTTTTTCTACCTTCTTAGGATAATCACCTACATTCTTTATAACCATGCGAATATAATGCAACATATATTTCTTAGTGTAGGACTTGGTATTACCTTCAAACTTCCTTTGTAAATCTTTTATATCCATAGGCTGGCTCATAGATCCATCTAGTCCAAAAGCCTCAATGAATGATTCATAGTCAAGTGTACACAAAATAGTTCCATCTTTTCTATGGAATGATTTGGTTGCCAGATTATAGCAATAGAAAAGGGCCTTCATCAAATCACATCCAAAAAAACCTTTGGAGAAATCAATTTGGCTAAGTTCTTCTTCCATGGATTACACATAGTAATATTCTTCTCTTTGTTATAGTAGAGTAACTTGAAAAGTTCAAAACCAGTGACACCAAGGCACACAACATCTTTTCCAAGAGCATATGGGTTGACAAAGGCATGGTCATCTGCAACATTAGCATTAGAGGAACCCAAGAAAAGATTATTCCATTCTTCAAAAAACCTATTAGGTTTCCTCTATTGTTATTTTCTCACCTTAGAAGTTGAAGTCTCTACAACCCCTATTTTTGATGATTGAATTTCTTCCACCTCTTTATCGGACATCTGATAGTATGCTAGTGAACATAGTATGGAAATTTCTCTCAAGCATTGAAACAATATTTTTTCTACACTAAGAGTTCTACAACTACTCAAATTTTCTTTCTTTGCAAATGATGAACTATAATTTTCAAATAGGAAAGCCTTTATAATTCAATGTATACAAATCGACGTTTGACCTTTGCATTGATTTTTAGCATGCTTGAAATATTATATTAATTCATTCTGTCAACTCAGGGGAGATTTTTCATTACTATCTAGTAATGCAACTTTTGTACCATATTCAAATCTGATTGGTCAAGAAGCTTATTGTTGTTTCTAGCTCAAAAAAGTGACTAGCACATTTCCTATCAGAATAGGGTCTATGATATTATGATCATTACTAATGAAAAGACTCCTTGTACTATGTTATAACTAAAGAAATAGCTTTATGATGTTACAAAAGATTTTGAAAAACCCTTTTCGAACAGTCAGAAGCCATTGAAAAACATTTATGATCTTAAACCTTCTTAGTTGTCATGGCATCAAAATTGACTTTTATTTCGTCCACAATCTTATGGTAAACAACTTTTTTGAGGAAGCATTGCATCTTACCTTAACATTTTCACCCTACAATCTTACGACCAGGGTTATTTTTTTTACTTCATAACATCTACAGTTACCTTTCAAAAATCTATGATGCTACAAGAAAAGTTAACATTCTCCATCGTAGCATCATGGGCCTTGCCTTTTCCATTTGTGATCTTATGATCATAGGTTACTTGTAACATCAAAGCATATTATTTATTACCTTAAGATCTTAGGATGAACTATATATCATAAGATCGGAGATCACCAAATGCCATTGAAACTTAATATAAAAAAAATAAAATTGGTCCCACTGATGTAGCTAATCATATATCAAATACTAATATCATAATGTTACCAGTCAAAACTAGATAGTTGTCTAATAATGCACTATCACTTTTACTTGTCTTCTTTATTCTTACGATCTTACAATCATAAATATCCCATAACATCATAGCAACCAAACATTTCCTTTATGATCTTAAAATTCTCTTTGCTTCATAACATCGTAACACCTTTTTTCGTTCTCCTTGATGCTATGATCACCTACTTTGTCATAATTTCATAAAGAAGGAACTGAAAACTATTCAAAATACCATACAATCATAGCATACAAAGGACATCATAAGATTGGGAAGACTAACTTTATCATCCATGATACCTTGACACAACATTTTATCTTAAGATCAAGACATTATCATCCACGATTCCTTGTGATACTTTGCTAACCCTTTTATCATAACATTGTAGAATATGATGTAAAAGACAAATAAAATCCCTCTTAGCTTTAGAGCCTAGGGCTAGGGCCTAGAATCTGGTTTTATGAAGATTTTTTGCAATATAAAATAGAACCAAAACCCTTGAGCACCAAATTTCACACTTGGTATAAAAATGAAAAATAATCTAATTAGGGAAAAAAGATGTCAGGGTTTCCTTTGCAGATGAAAACAAGAATATACAACCCTAACAATCACAATATTATATGTATTTTCACCATAAAATTTGAAAATTAAGGTTAATAAAATAGGAGCTATCAGACACATTTTAGAGGAAACTATAGTCAATGGCTAAATAAGGTTACATGCTTTAGTTTTCTTATGGTCGATGAGAAGGTGAAGATGCAAATGAACAAAGCATGGAAAAAGAAGAAAGATTATAGCACATCAAGTTTAGATGATGTCACTTTATCCAATGGATCAGGTGATCACATCACCCCCAACTAGGCAATCAAAGTTATGTGTGCAAATAACTATTGCAAAGATATATTAGGCATGAGTTCCAAGTAATTAAGGGATGAAAAGGTTTTATTAGCATGAATCAAGATGCAATAAAATGATTAAAAACATGATATGTTCTATCATTATGAAATTTTCTTTGTTGTTTCTGAGCATTTGAAGTATTGTACTTATTTTCGATTAAGGAAGGTATGGTAGTGATAGTTGAGCTCACGATGTTAGTTGAGAATTCTAAAAATCCTATACAAACTATGTGAACAACTATATAAGCACTAAGAATTTAATGCATAGTTTTCAAGGCTATTTATTCAATTTACGATTCATTTTCTACTACCAATCATTTGAACAGCTCAAATACTTTGCGAAAAGGATTCCAATATTTTCAAAACATATTCTATTGCAACTCAATGATATTTAGTGAAATTTATTTAAATAGTATCAAGTTACACTATTTCATGTTTTGCAAACCCTTGTAAATTGTATTGGTGACAATTTATTCAACACCAAAAAGGAAGGAAGGAAAGGAAGTTTTCAATGTTCAATTGATAAGTAATGATGTGAGAAAACCTCCATTTTATGTTGTTCCTAAGATCACTTGTGAAGGAGACCCATCTAGCGCATTATCTATGATATCACCAAAGGTTTTAATGGTCCATGATGTATGATATTGTTATACCTGCAAGGTAGGTGATATGGAGATAAGAAATATCTATCATATATTGTGTGATAATTATGTATTTAAGGAAGAGAACAATGGGTTGACGTGTGCCCTAGATTTTCCCCACATTTTCAAGACTAAGTGGATAAAGATAATGTTGAAATGAATTCATGACAATAAACTATGGTTGGAAAGTGGACCTGTTAGAATATCTAAGTGGATTATTCACAGAGTGATAGGGAATCTTACCCTAGATAGACCTAAGAGCATGAAGAGTGATGTGAAGGAAGAGATCAAGAGGAACACTAGAGTAGTGTGGAACAAATGTGAAATGTCAATTGACACAATCATAGATCCTATCACAGTATTTGTAGTCTGTGTGATTGCACACAAGTTCTTTTAGTTGAGATGACTTAACAATGTTTCCTATATGGTGGTTGGCCTAGGTTATAAAATTGTGAAGAGGGATCACACCTATGATTTAGCCGAGTTATAGCTTCAACAACTTTCAAAAAATCTACAAACTATTAGGAAAGCTAAGAGTACCTCATGTAAGTTTGGTTCATTGATCATCTGCATATTATTTTATTTTTAAAATACATTCCCTACATTTGGAAAATTTATTTTGAAGACAAATAGATTGTTAGTCAATAGCTAGGAGATGTCATTGTACAATTAGGTGAGAACTTTGAATTAGTAATGCCTAGTTATTTTGAAGACTTTGAGAAGTCTATGAAGAAAAGATCTATAATTCTTATGTCACTAGTGGAACCACATTACAATGATATCTATTTCCTAGTTGATGTCAAATACATATATGTACAAGAAACAATTCCAAGGGTGAGATGATTAAGACCTCTACCTTATGAGATTAATGTTGATGAAACCTCAACAACTATCACTACACTAAATTGGTAGAAGATATTGATAAGGATGCCACAACCTTTAGAAACTATGAGGAAGCCAAATCAAGGATCGTCATTAACTTGCAAACTGCCACTATTATAAGAAAGAAGAAAAAGATGGTGAAGAAGCTTAAGGAAACATTTAGCAAAGGTGGAGAAGAAGAAGAAGAAGAAGTAGAAGGTCAAGCACTTCTATAATTGACTCAAAGATTAGGTGAGGACTAAGATGATGATGAAGAAGAATCTAGGGAAGAACCTCAACAAGGTGGCAAGAAGAGGAAAGCACAACAAAAGCTAGTGCATAAACCAAATAAAGTAGTAAATAAAATTGAGAAGAAGCCAACTACACCTTTGACAAGGTAAAGCACAAGGGATGCTACAACACAAGTGAAAGAGAAAAAGGCTAAAGGTAAAAGAGAGAGTACCACAACAAAGATGAGCCAACCTACTAAGAATTTGAGGATAAAATACAAGCCACAAGGTGATTCAGATGAGGAGAAAAAATAATTCAATGACTTAAGTCAATTCAAAGTGGTAAGCCACAATCCTTCACCTGACATTGACAATTTACATGAAAATGTAAAGACTGATGTAGATTTATCTTGATTTTCACATATAAATTTTGATAATTTAGGGAGTGAAGATATAAATTATATAGAAGAATCTATTTATGATAAGATGGTTACATTTAAGACCACTCCATTGGAGATTGCTAACTTTATTCCTAAAATACTATATGAGAGAGATGAACAAAAGTGGAAGTTTAGTTTAGAACCTAAAAGACAAATTAGAGATGCTACATTAGACCAAGTCATGCTTGCTTTGGATAAGCAGATGATAGCTCAAGTAGTAGAGAAGTATAAAGGAATATTTTTACCTAAATAGAAATATTTTCATATTTTGAAGAAACAAGTTGAAGATGTGGTAACCTAGAGCACATTGCTTTGGAAATTCATCTATGGGTTATCCACCAAAGTTGTGGAAGTAGACCAAGAAATGAAGAATACAATAAAGGATACTATAGATGAGGAAAATGATGAAATAGAATATGAAAAGGATGATATAGTAGAGAGAGAGATACATAGGGTGCACAAGATGTTCAAATGTCGAGCACTAGTTCCCCACATGGAGACTAAGAGAATCAATAGGAATATATAACTACTAAGGAAATCCTAGATAATACCAAACATAATGTTAATCCATTAAGTGAGGATGATATAAAGAAAATGCAACTAGAATCCACCAATACCATACACAAACCCTATATTGGTTAGGTTTGATGGATCTCAAAATGATTAGACTGCATCCACTAAGGAGCCATAGAAAGACACATCTACAGTGTCACTCATGGTTATAGAAGTAAAAAATAAGGAGTCACAAGAGAATACAAAAGATCAAGGTGTAAACCTAGAGAAAAAAGTTGAGCCTACAAATGCACAATTTGCAATGCCTATAATAGCCATTTAGATGAAAGACAAAGTGGCAGATTCACTAGTTGCATCATTGCCTAGTCTATAGAGCTCAAGTTTATCAGCACTTATAATCATAGACAAGGATGGAAATGAAAAAGAAAAGAGTAAGGAAGCTAGTCCTAGACCCACCTCACTAAAACCTATTGAAGATCAAAAGAAGGGTGAGAAAATAGAAGAGCATAAGATGATTATTGAGATAGAGGAATAGGTAGGTATATAAACACTAGTCACTTTACCATTCCATACACATGTTCCCAATAGCCTAACTCTTCAAAGGCCAAATTCATAGGAAAATCCATTGTAAATATCAAGGCTGACTACTAGCACACCACCGAGTGTTGAGACTCCATCATTTGAGAATGTAAATTTCAATGAGGTGATTGTTTTACCTAAGTTTGATCTGACAACAAGAAAACTTGAAGAAATGAGTGTTCTTCAAGAGGCCCTACAAAGGAAGAAGGGCCAATAAATTATAAGAAGGGAGCACAAGAAAATATAGGTACTACATGAAATAAAATATATTTTTGTAACTACTTTTGACATACCAAATTCATTTTCCAATAAGCCTATTATAGAGAAACTTGTACATATTTTTGACAAGATAAAGGATGATGACATAGAGACAAATTTCAAATTATTGGAATGGTTTGAGAAAATATTTCAAACTAAAGTTCTTAAGAAGATATCTAGTGCCATTGCACTAAGGAAACTTTTATCAACTAAGATGGAGAGCTTGAAGAAAATTTTGGACAATATTTTTTTCATGTATAGAGAACTCTATAATGTTGATCTCTTTACTCAAGAGACTCAATATTCTATTGACAAGTTGCAAGGATATTTACAGATAATAGGAAATACACTAAGGAAATCTCTTGGCACAAGTCAAGTTCATTTTCAAAGATTTCTATTGACACAAAGTAGGCTTGCCAAGATATCAGCAAAATATACAAACATAAGATCTACATTGATCAACATACAATCCATGTTGACCCATCACATGGAGTTTCTGCAAAAGAATTGGCCTTTGTAGAAACATCATTGAAGAAATATTCTCATATTTCTACACAAAAAGGCTTAGTTGATATGGTTGTAAAACTAGAAATATAGATCCAATCTCTAGATGTAGCCAGTAAGAATTGGGACTCCTCTTTGGGAATCATTATGGATCTACACAAGCCATTTCTAGACAAATACACTGTAATTATACCACCCAAATGACATAAGTGTCAAAAAATGGGGATATTGAAGAATTTTTTTAAGGTAGATCTACTCAGTAGGAGTCAAAAAAAATGAAATGAATTATTTACTCAACGGGATTAAAATGTCAAGGAAATGACAACATTTTTGTAAATTTTGAAGATTTTGAAATTTTTTATTGAAGTTGAGTGGATATGATATATTGTCTAACTTATGCATGAAATAAGAATGTATATGCTATGAAAAAGTTTTTTTCTACTCATATCAAAGGGGGAGATTATTGATCTCATTTTGGTATTGACAAGGTAGTGACAAAACACTTAGTCATTATCTAGAAAAAGTATAGTGCAAGCCAAGTGCATAGTACATGCTGAGCATAAGTGCCAAGACAATACATGTTAAGTGTCATGATAGTTAGTGTTGAGCACTAGTATGTACCAAAAAAATAGTGTGTACTAAGTTACTCAAGTTTTGAGTAAATAGAAGATGCCAAGTAAACAATGCATGTTGAGTGATTCAGAAGTCAAGTATCAACATCTAGAGCACAATGAAGACTGACCATCAGAGCATGTTGATGTCGAGTAACCAGATAATGACATAGTTGTTTTTAATGGCACAAACTACTCTATAAACCATTTTTGGCTGACACGATCATTAATTTTTTTATAATAAGAGATAAGGATTGAGTTATGACATACATCCCAAGGTATTACATGCAATGAATAAGAAAAAAGGGAAGTAATTAGGTGGAAATAAGGATCAACCATAGCCATTGATTATGATCTATCTCATCTCTAGAATACCTATTTAAGGAGGTAAACCCTAAGGAAAAGTACAATGTGTGAAGTATATGAATGGTACGAATATAGAGGGAATTCATGGTGGAAAATATGGCTAATATAGAGATCTAAATTGTAGAATTAGTTTTAGAAGAATAGATAAAGCAGAGAAAGGTTAGAGAAGATAGATTTGATCAATAGGATCAAGAAATAATTAAGTAAAGAAGAGACCCGACATCAAGTAACAAGGTGCTAACCAAATATCTTAATAGAGTAGTACTAATAGACTTTTGTAAATCTCCTAATAGATTGCTTACTTAATTGTGAGTTAAATCCTTTAACAAGGTAAGACCTAACAATCTTTTAAGCCTTTAATAGGGAAGACCTTTCACAGGGTAGATCATAGTTTATGATCAAAACTATGTGGCCATAATTGGCCACACTTGATTACTACAATAGTGAAGAAGTTATGGGTATCATCTCCACCCTAATTTTACCTTCTCATTAGAGGCTTTCTAGGTAACCGAATCATTTGTGTTATCTATTGATTTAAATTATACTATGGATGTGATGCATGAATGTATATTTCAGTTTGCATGTTAAGTTATGAGATGGATGTATGGTGAATTGTTTTAGAGATAAAAAATTTAAGTGTTGATTAACACCCCTCCCCTCCCCCCCTTGAGAACTTAATTTTCCATTTATATATCCAACAATCAAGTTTGCAATGAACTAAATATTGCAATTTTCCAAATCATAGACCTATACAATGTTTGATTTACCTTAGCAAAATCATTAGTTCTTGATAATTTATGTCCTATCACCATGGGAGTGTTAACTGTTTTTGAATCTTCCATTCTAGAAGTTTTCAAATTTTATTTTACATACTTGGATTGTCTAATGTAAATACCACATTTCATCTTATATACTTGTGAAGCAACAGAGAAATTTATCTCTCCAAACATAGACATCTCAAATTTTTTCATCATTTCATTTGCAAATGTCTTACATAATGTATTTTGTCCTTCAATTATGATATCATCAACAAATATTTCAGCTAGAAAAATTCCTTTACCTCCTTCTATGTTCAAATATAGATTTTTTCTTTCTTCAGTCTTCTCTCAAAACAAATCTTCACAAGATTATTGTGTAGTCTATCATATTAGGGGTTTGATTTAAACCATATAAAGGTTTGTGTAATCTACACACCATGTCTTATTCTTTGGATCAACAAATCATTCAAGTTGTTCAATGTAAACCTCCTCTTCTAATATAGCATTAAAAAATTATGACTTCACAACCATTTGATAAACTTTGAATCCTTTATAAGCAGAGTTAGCAAGTATGGTTCTTACTCCTTCCAATCTTGCAAAGTAGGGTTCTTACTTTTTCAAATCTTGCAACTAGGGAAAATGTCTCTTCATAGTCAATTCCCTCTTCTTGTGTATATCCTTTGCAGACTAATATCTCCTTGTTCATTTTTACTTCACCATTCTCATCTAACTTGTTTCTATACACCCACTTGGTTCCAATAAAATTCTTGTTTTCTTGGTCTAGGTACTAGTTTCCAAGTTTTGTTCTTCTCAATCTAATCAATTTCTTCATTCATGGCTTGGATCCTATCTTCATTCTCCAATGCATCCTTTACTGATTTAGGTTCATGCATGATTAACAAGGATGTTGCATTTCTTAACCTATTACTTTTCATTGATCCATCCTCTTTATCTCCATGGATTTGTTTAGTAGGGTGATGTCTTCTAACATATTTTGATAATCTTGGCTTTATTCTTCTTTCTTCAAAAGATTATTCATGAAGTTTAATCTCAGGTTCCCTATGCACTTCTCTATCAGTAACTTGGCATTCCTTTCCTATAAATTGATCTTAGCATTTGAATGTAACTCGGTCCTTGATTTTAACTCAACATCTATTAACTGTGACTCAATAGTAACTAATTCTTGTTGATTAGCAACTTGGTTCTCAGGTTCATCAGTAGTCATGCCTTCATAGTAATATATAATTTTTTTTTAGTCCTTAGGTTCCTTCTTTTTTTCTTCTTCATGTACTTCTTTATATTCATTAGCTTTCACATTTACACTTTCCACAAATTTGTTAGTATTATTATTTAAACACTTATAAGCTTTACTCTTTGTGGAATATCCTAGGAATATGCTTTCATCATTTTTTGCATCCAGTTTACCTTTTCTATTGTCATCTAAAATACAACACTTGCTTCTAAATACCTTAAATTTTTTGACATTGGGTGAGTGTCCATACTATAATTCAAAAGGTGTGAAATTTGTACCTTTCTTGACTTGTACTCTATTCAGGGTATAGACAACTATATTGATTGATTCTTTCTAGTATTTCAAAGCAACATTCTTCTCCATCATTAGTTTTTTGGTATAATCCCTTATAGTAATGTTTCTTCTTTTAGTTATCCCATTTTGTGGAGGGGTCCTATGTGTAGAAATTTGTCTTTTGATTCCTCTATCATTGCAAGAATTGTTGAGCTCATTTGATGTAAATTCTCCACCTCTATCAAATCTTAGACATTTCAAACTTTTACCTATTTCTTTTTCAAATATTGCTAGATACCACTTAAACATTTGAAAAGAATAATATTTTTCTCTTGAAAATATCATTTTAATCATCAAAGAGTAATCATCAACAAATAGGATAAAATGCCTATCATCTTTTTATCTTTTCACATCAATTGGTCCACCCAAATTAGTATGAACTAATTCCAAAATGAGGTATGAGTCTTACTCTTGAAAGTACCATTTTTCATTTTGTCTACTTGACAAAGTTTGCAAATCATATTATCAGGTTTCTTCAATTTGGGCAATCATCTAACTCTTTTCATCTTACTAATACTAACCAAGTTGTCAAAATTTACATGACGTAACCTCTTGTGCCATAACCATACATGATCAAATTGCACAACAAGAAAAGTTGCTTCATTCATGTCAAGATAGAATAGATTAAATTTTGTCTAATCTCCACTTCCAACAAGGTCACCATCTACATTATAAATTTTGGCCTTCTTGTTTCCAAATTCAACTTTGCATCCTGAACTATTCAATTGTCACACACTCAATAGATTATAGTTAAGTTTTTCTAGATATTAAGCATTTCCACACATGATCTTGTCTATCAAATTGTTGACCCTTTGCCTTTGATTAGACAATGTGCACATTACAAAATCTAACATTATTTCCATTATAATGATTAAGGGTAACAAACTTACTTTTGTCTCTAGCCATGTGATGGGAACATCCACTATCAATGATCCATTTATATCCTTTGGTTATATAATATACCAATGTAGTTGATTCATCTTCATCATATTCATCTTTCATAGCAACATAGACAACTTCATCATCGTGATCATCTGATTCCTCATTTGATTCTTCTTTAGCAACGTAGCAAGATTTTTTTTTTCCTTTTTCGTTATATCCTTTATTACTCTCATCTTTTCTACCTCTGAATTTGTCTTCATGTCCATTGTCTTTCTTCTCAGGACACCTTGCAGCAATATGACCAGATTCATTGAATTGAAACATATGATGGGTAACTTACTTTTTTATTTTCCTTTACCTTTGTGAAATTTCCTAGCCAGCAATGCTTCAAGTTCTTCTATTTCTTCATCCTCTAACTCACTATTACTATCAACATGTTTGACCTTTCTCTTTTTATTATCTTTAGGTTCTTTCAATGTCTATTTAGCTTTGAAAGTAGATTCAACATTCTCAAGTTTAAAATTATTAACATTTGAAAGTTCAAAAGAAGTTAGTCTACCAACCAGTCCTTCAAGGGTCAGATTACTACCAGAAGTACATCTCATTTCTTGAATACAAGAGACTCTAATAGAATAGATAGGCTATAGGGTTCTCAATACCTTTTGGATTATAGTCGAATATTCAATATTTGAATTTGATCCTCTATTTTTAATCATAGCTTCTTTTATTCTTCCAAAATATTAGGCTGTAGTTTCACCTTCTTGCATTTTCATCTCAACAAACTTTCCTCTCAGACTTTCAGCTTTGACTCTCAACACATTCAAGATTATCTCCTCCATAGATTATCTATAGAGTGTCCCACAATTTCTTCGTAGAATTACATCTCTTGATGTCATCAAACTCTAAGTAGCTTAGGGTAGATGTAATCTCCAACATTGCCTAATTGTGTTATTTCTTATCTTTCGATTGTTGAGCAGTAAGGGTTCTAGCGATGTCAACACACTCAGTGGTTATAGTTGTTTATGCAAAATCTCCAAGTCCACCTCCAAGTCCACCTAGATGTAGCTTCATCAAAAATTCCATGTAGGAAGATTGTCCTTGTTTAGCATGGGCACCTCCATCCTATAAATCTTTATCTTTAGCTTTAAGTACTTTCAAATTGTTCCTCTCAGGCACCAAGATCTCTGATTCCAATTGTTGGAATATTTAGAATAACTAAGATTGGGGATGAATCCATTATCCAAGGTCCAAATGTATAGATTAAAAAATTTAGTACTTAAAAAATATAGGTGCATGCATTGATTAGATCATCCAATATCTCAATCCTTAATATATTATTATCCTAGGACAAATGAACTTTGCAGAAATGTAAGCATAAGTTAACACAAAATCATCCACACAATTTTGACATAAGAATTCAATGCGGTAACCCAATTTGTAAAAACCTAGTAGTAACATGATACCAATTTTCACTCTTCAAAAGTGAGCCCTGTGAGGAGCCAACCTTATTAAAGGTTACAATAGACAGTATTAAATGTGACCTTATTAAAGGATTTCAATCATCAAGTTAGGAGTGAGCCTTGTTAGAGGGATTTAAAAAATCCCATTAGAATGTCACTCTATTTAAGGATTTACTCATGATTGTTAGGTCAACCTTAATCTAAAGGATTTAGTCAAATTGATACAATTGTTAGAAAGTAGTAGTAGGACTTGATCTAATAATAAAAACAACTCACTTGCAAATTTCAGATCTCTAATTTAATTCTCCATTCTTCTTGGCATTCAATCTCCTTCATCTTTGATATCATTTTCAATCTTCAAGCATTCATCACCTTAATCCTTCTTTCTTAGTATGCCAACTATAGATCCATTCATTTGGTCACCATATGAAGAAATACATTAAGACTCCTTGTATTCCTTTAAATAGGAAATTTATATCTCTTGTGGCTCAATCTTCAGAAATGGTTTAGCATAAGGTTAGGTTAGATTCATCGAATCCTCCCTCATTTTTGTTTTGTTCCCTTTAGAAACTTCTCTTGCAATCCTCATTAAATTCATCTCAAAACTATTTATCTTGAATTTTGTGCCACTAGCTCATCAATCTTATCCTCCACATGCTTTATGCAATTCAAGAAATCAACTTTGTCAGCTTAGATTCAACAAATGTTTGATTGAACTCTTTAAGATTTCACTCAAAAGTAACTAACCTATGATGCTTGACCAACACTTGGTTTCTTAGCATCCACTAAAATTTACATGGCCAACACAAAATTTTACACTAATTTTTCTCTATTGCTCAGCACATACTATTTTTTCTCTTTTACTCAGTACATACTAATTTTCTGCTCAACTTGAACTAACATTGCTTGGCTCCCACTATTTTCTCTATCAATCTTAGAAGAAACATTTTGTTTCATAGTCTTCTTTAAGTCTTAGCTTCCATATCCTTTCATTATAGCCTTAAGTAGATGATAAATACACTATATCATCAATGTCTTAATTGATCTTAATGTTCCTTTTATACACCATATAACTCTACCTTTCTCTAAGTACTCTTGTTATCCTTTCTTTTCAAATCCTCTTCATCAATTAAAAAAATTATAACATTCCTACTAAAGTAAGCAAGTGTCTCACTAGCAAGTAGCAGGTTTGACATCAGTGACAAAATAATGATTGTTCCATGATAGGTTTCACCAATTTTTCTTTCAACACTAGTGTCTTCAATATATGATCTTACTTTCATTTCTCTTTCCATACCTCTAATCATACATCAAAATTTGCATCATACAATTCACATAATACTTCACATATCATATATAACTTCCAAAGTACTTCGTATAATATGATCTTTTCTTTATATCTTTACATTTCACAAAACTTTGTCCAGTAGACCTTCAAGATTCCACATACTTGGAAAAATAGAAAACTAATTCTTGATAACTTAAGGTTGACATCTAGGATCTTATCTCGAATTATTTAAGTAATTAATTTGTATCCAAAGTAATTCGTTTACCTGTAATTTTCCATTTACTATTATGCTTTGTTTGGCTTTGTTCACTACCTTTACTGGTGTTTATTGTATAACTCCTATTGTAGTGTTCATATAGACTTCTGTACTTGCACACATCATAATGACATAATGCACTACTCTTCCTTAACCACACACATTCCAATTATCACTCTATCATCTATACATAACAAAATTGTTTGTGTTCTGCCAGTGAATCTATTTGATACTTAGAAATTTTCCTAAGTATAACTACCTTAACCTCCTTTTCATGGTCTTCTCTATTCATATTGAAATCATGTTTCCATAAATGATGACACCAAATTATTACCTTAGCCAAATTGCCAACAATATCCCCCTTTGTCATTGATGGTAAAATGAGGAAATTTTTCTAAGTCCAAAAACAAACTTATCACTTCAAAACATTTCAAGAACTATTTACAAAATTTGGTGTTGATAAAAATATCAAAAACATCAAAAATTTTGATCATTACATCAACCATATTTCCTTATAACTCCTAAATATGTTACATTACTCCCCCTCTAAATTACATACATCTATCTTTTAACCATACAAACTTCCATACCTTTTCTCCCCCTTTGACATCAATGACAAAGATGTCAAATTTTAGTTCAATACCTCTACACCATGCTAATAGTTGTGTCATATAGTCATCAAAACCTTTTTGTAGACTCTTTAATTTTTTCTTCCATGAATCTTTGATGCCTTGAGATATGCTGAGAAGGGCACAAAGTACATAAGATCCAATATCAACTACATTTAAGAAAGAATAGACAAATTTCTCAAATGATGTCTTGGCCTTAAGACATTCTTCTATCTGTTACTCCAATCTTCCATTTTTTAGAGATAGATTTTCTCTAGGAATGTTGGAGTTGATGAAATCCAACTCTAGAGATGCCCAAGATCACCTGCATGCAAATAACTTATCAAAGGGAAGCCATGGATGGAAGAGCATGGAGCAAAGGAAAAACCCTAAATGGACATGAGAGATAAAATATGCAAACACAAGAAAATATGCAAGAATGTGATATGAAATACAATGAGGGAGCTTGAATATAAAGAGCTCGAGGAATCTCCTAGAACAAGCTAGAAGATGCTAGGAGATAAGGTTGACAACTAAGCATACATCCACATGAGGTGGAAAGTCCTCAAACAAGGTGAGAGGATAAATATGACTTAGGAGAGAAAAAACTCTCGTATTGTCAACAACTTATAACTAACTCCTAGACTACAACAAATTAATGCATTTGCCTAAGTAAGCTTAAGTAAATAGAATAAATAATTAATAAATTAATTATTACTCTAACATCCCCCCTTAAGTGAAACTTAGGGAAATTTCTTAAACTCACAAAACTAAGAAATACAAAATGGGTTCCAGCAATGAGGCCATTCTAGGTACCCATGAACAATGCAATCTCTATAATTGGAGCAAAGGAGAAAACCTAGCGGGAAAAAACCCTCTCCAAAAAGAGATAACTGAAAATATAGTGAAGGACCAAAGAAGCCTCCAACTAGAGAAGTTGTCCCCGCAAATAGGAACAAGAAAGTGATCATGAAGAGTAGCATCACTAAAGCATGAAGAAGCCGCAAAACTACAATCAGAAAGAAACTACAACTACTGATCTAAAGTACCACCAAGGAAGAAGATGGCACAAATTGAGCATGTCTATATGGTAGATGACCCATCTCACCAAAATGCATAGGTTTCCAGCCACTAAAATCACCTTGTATATAGGATCAACCACTGAATACATAGCTCACACTAATGAGCCATTGAACCACAGAAGCATTAGAACAACAAAATAACCCCTCCTTAATGAAGATGTGATGAGATGACAAGCAACTGAAAAGGTGGGCCAAAGTCTCCTACAAAAGAACCAAGAATGATGAGAGAGGGAAAGAGGTACAAAACACCCATAAAGGCATAATCAAACTGACTCTACATGGGCTAATGTTGTGGAAGGGGCACTCATGTGACAAAGGAAGATGGCACAAACATGGAAAACTACTTCCCCCATGGTGCTTTAAGAAAATAGTGCAAATACAACTGTTTCAAAACAACATTCATGACCCTCAGAATGCAAGAGTGGCACTTTATCTCAGTGCGATACATAAAAGTGCTTCAAAATGATATCGACAAAAATGAAAATCAAGATGCAACAAAACATAGTACAACCCAAAACAAAGGATCCCATACCAAAAAAATAGTCCTTGGGCTTAAAACACCCAAGATATCCACCATGGACCAAAAATTCCAAAATAATGATAGAAAAAGCATGGGGAAAATTCTAAAGGAAATGACAAAATTTCTAAAAAGTAGACAGAACTAGCTTTCCAGAATTATAACATTTTCAAAAAATCGCCAAAGTCAAAAATGGGACTTTAGGCTTTGACTACAAAAAAAGTATGAAACTACATCAAAACCTAAAAATAACTACACCAATGTCTTCATCTCGAAACCAACTTTTCAACACTTCTTTCAGATAGGAAAATATCTTTGTATGCTCAATATATGGCCAAAAAATTGAAGGTAGGTCAAAAAGGACCTTGAAGGAGAGGTGCAAGAGGCCTGCTAATGCAGTGCTGACATCATGATGATGTTACCAAAACAATATACTAAATTTGATCACCTATCGACCATCGCAACAAAAAAAGGCCACATGGATGCCACACGGCAATGCCACGTGGATGCCACATGGCAGTACACTGACATGGTAGGGGTGACATGGAAGGTTCACGAGGCAAAGTGTCATGTGGCACCTAGGCCACGTATCACCCTCACAGGCTACCAACTATGCTGCAAATGCTGACAAAGAAATCTAATGTTGACTGTAGATAGGAGTTGTCGACAAAGCATAGCTAAGGCTACTTTTGGTGGAACGGAGCAGAGACCCTGCAGTGAGCGGAGTGCTAGTTGTTTCTGCTAGAGGAGCTCCTAAAAGAGCAGGCAGGTTGGCCAAGCTAGGATTGAGCAAGGGAATGGTGGCTCAACTTGTCTGTGGTGGTTCTTAAGTGGGGCACAGGTGGCTCCATGGTGGCCACTAGGCAATACCACGATGACGTAGCCTACATTCCTTTTTTTATTTTTTTAAACCTCAAATCGTGTGTATAGTCTGTGTGGAAGGGCCTGGAATAAAAAAAAATTTGCCTCGCGGAGCCCTATCTCCAAAATTGACAAATTTTATATGGATCCTAGCTAAAAAGTATCTTCTATATCCAAAGGCAGTTTTCATTTTGGCTCAATGTGCTCCAAAAATTTGCTCTACCCTTGATTTGAAGAAAAACTACACAAAAAAACTAGAGTTTGTGACTTCAAATCATCGCTTCAAAAATCCTTCAATGAAGCAGTAGTGGGAAGGCTCTGATACCATGTTGGAGTTGATAAAATCCAACTCTAAAGATGCCCAAGATCACCTACATGTAAATAACTTGTCAAAGGGAAGCCAAGGATGGAAGAGTGTGGAGCAAAGGAAAAACCCTAAAAAGACATGAGAGACAAAATATGCAAACACAAGAAAATATGTATTTACTATATGCAAGAATGTGATATGAAATACAATGAGGGAGTTCAAATATAAAGAGCTCAAGAAATCTCCTAGAAGAAGCTAGAAGATGCTAGGAGATAAGGTTGACAACTAAGCATACATCCATATGAGGTGGAAAGTCCTTGAACAAGGTGAAAGGATAAGTATGACTTAGGAGAGAACAAACTCCCGTATTGTCAACAACTTATAACTAACTCCTAGACTACAACTACGTAATGCATTTGCCTAAGTAAGCTTAAGTAAATAAAATAAATAAATAATAAATTAATTATTTACTCTAACAGGGAATTCTCTGGGAAATAAAAATCTCTTTTCAATTTTTTCTTTGTCCATTCTAGTGAGCCTTATCTCATCTTAGAATTTTTCAATTTGTGTCTCAATATCCTCAATTTTTTGATTTGGTTGGTTAAGTTTATTTGTTAGTGCTTCAAGTTCTTCATTTTTTGTTCTTGAGCTCTTCATCTTTATCTTTAGTGGAACTAAATGTTAGTCCACACTTAGCATGCACTAACTTTCCTTCATGTTCATATCTTCTTAGTTCTTTGATACATGCATCAAGATTTTCCAAATCATTTCCAATGTTCTAAAAAATAGTGTTGAACACTTGTGCATCATATTTATCCTATTCTTGAACTTCCATAATGTCTGATAACTTGGGAAAATTTGTATTAAATGCCAATACCACATCCTTTTCTCTACATTGGGGATCTGATTCTATCACCTTTGTAGGAAATTTTTTCTCAAGTCTCTATGTATCTTTCATCAAGGCATTGTGAACACTTTTCACTTTCCTATTCTTCTCTACAATCTTGCTATGAAATGAGATCAATTTATTTTGACCATCATCATCTATCCATCTCAATGTTGCTAACAAAATAGTTGTCCTAGAAGAACTATGTACACTTTCCTTCTTCTCATCTTTTTCATGTTTCATCTAATCCTCTTCCTCTTTCTTCTTTATTTCTTCTTCCTTCTTCTCTTTTTATGCCTTCTTTTTCTCTTCCTCTTCTTCCCTTTTCTTTTTCTCTTCTTCCATCTTCTTCATCTTTTCTTCCTCCTCTTCCTTTCTCTTTTTCTCCTCTTCCTTTTCCTTCTCCTATGCCTTCCTTACTTCCTCTTTCTTTTTACTTTCTTTTTCCTCCTTTTTCTCCTCAATTTCTTTCTTCTTTCTCTTCTCATCCTCTCTTTTTATCTTTTCCTCTTCCTCTTTTCTTCTTTCTTCCTCTTTCTTCCTTTTCTCTTCCTCCTTTCTCTTATTCTCCTTTTATTCTTTGTTTATTTTCTCTTCTGTTGCATCTTCTCCCTCATCAGTGCTAGACTATCTAGTTATATTGCCAACAATGTTTGCTCCATAATCCATAAAGATATTTTCTTTTTCATCAACAATTATTCAAGTACTTTCCACTTGCATGGTTTCAATACAATTGTAATATATGGGGATGGTTCTTCCATCTTGGTGTACTTGTAGACTTCCACTATTTCTAGTTTAGGAGCACTTTACTCATCAAATATATGGATTTCTCCCTCTTTCTCCATACTCTATTGAGTAAATTGGGGTATAGAGGTCATGCACTTAACACTAGCTTGTTCAGTCTCTTTGTTCAATTCCTCATAGTTACCTCAAATTAGTAAAACTTTTCTTATTTTGTTCCTTAATAAGAGCTCAATTCCCCTCCATAATTTACTTATGTCCTCATCATTGTTAACATCACAAAGCTTCTTGATTTGATTCTCTCTAATCCTCTATCCTCTTCTACTACTCTCCTTCTTTTGTTAACTAACCTATTGTATGTATCTTAAGGAATATATTTGTGAATGTCCTCAAATATTTTCTTTTCCCAAATCATGTGTCTTACAACTGCATTCTCTAGTTTCATTCTATCCATATTGTTATAGAAATGATAATACTTCTTCTATTGAATAAAGTTCTTATTGTCAATAATTTGTACATTAAGATTTTCTACCTTGGACTTCCAGGATTTATTACCCCAAGTATTTCTTACTTATGTTGCTATATTCTCTATGGGTGTATTTTCTTCCTCTTCTTCTTCTTTAGGCTCATATGATTCAATCATTTTAAGAGGCTTTCTTCTCTTCCTCGGTCCACTAGATAATTTATTTTTCTTCTTCCTAGAAGGTGACTCTATTTTCTATTTGACCTTTCATAGTCTCCCTAATTTTCTTGTGCTTGATTTTTCTTCAACTATTTTGAATTCCCTTGCATCTTTCTTCTTCAAGATTGGATGTATAATAGTAGGTTGTACTTGTGACATCATTGCATAATGTGCACTAGGGATCTGTGTGGATGGTGAACAATAATTGTTACTTCTCTTGTTGCTCCTGTAACTGCTAAAGGTGTAGCCACAACAACTTTAGTTTGTCCACTTTCCTTCATCTCCAAGGAAATTCCCTTTGCTTCCTCAAATTCTTTTTTGGTCATACCAAACTCTTTTAGTATTTCTTCAATTTTATTTTATGCAATCTTCTTAATGTCTTTGTTGTATAGTTCACTATGAATTTCTTCAATTTCTCATCATAGGTTCCCCATCTAGGATAGTCAATATTCCTATCAGACTCAAGGATGATATTTACATAACCTTCCATTAGTTCTTCACTCATTTCATAACACATAGGGTCTATGAACTTAACTCTAGGCTCTACTCCTTCCATAACTGTGACATCAATTTCAACCATGAAACATATGTAATCTTTGTGCTTCTCTACTAGTGAGGGAGGAATTTTGAATCTCATTTTCATTTCTAATTGGAAACTCTTCATTTTTCTAGTTATATCCCCAGTAATTCTTTCCTTTGACTATCTTTTGTATTAGTGGGTAATCAAGCTAAAATATCCAACACTCTTTCTTAGTCTGAGAGAGATCTTTAGCTAAATAGTCACACAAAGATGGAACCAAAATATCAATGATAAAATATAATCACATAGATCTGATAAAATCTAACCAAAATATCAATGATAAAATCTAATCACATAGATCCTATAAAATTCATGGAATCAATCAACATAAAAATCCTAAAAGAAACACTTTCTTCTTTAGATGGAATCTCTCAACATGACACTAAGACAACAATCTACTTGTTGTTAATAATCATGGAATCACTGAACATGATAGAGCTGTAATAGTTACTCATAATCACTATTTCCATTCCACTCGTAGTCTAGCATACTTGGAAACTTTCTGATAACTTGAAAGATTGAGTTATTAGTGATTTAAATATGAACACTTAATTCTTTGTCCTCTTTATCTTCTTAATATTATCAAGAAATTGTTGCTTCACAATTTCATACATATTGATTTTCCTTTTCTTTACTACTATGAGATATACTGCATGGATGAATCCACTAGGTACAAACTTTAACCTTGAATTGTAATTCATCTTATACCCTATAATTTTTCTAATAATTATCACATTATCCTCTTTTATCAAGTTAATTCTCATGTTTCTTCCATTTGACTTAGTCTTCAAATTGGTCTCAACCATTTTCTTCACATTATTTTCATTCACTAGAATGCTCCCTTCATTGCTTAATGTAGTAAACCTATGAATTATGTCATTTTATATCAAAACAGGAATGTCTCCTACCTAGATCAGTCCCTTGTGGATTTAGCTAATGATGAATTTGGTCCATTCATGATTATAAAACATATGCCTGACAATGTTTGACTCTTCTAGGGGCTTGAAACCTTTCTTCAAAGAAAGATCAATGTTGTATACCACATTCAAGTCCTTATGAATGTCATTATCACCAATAGTCTCAAATTTCTAGTGTATGTATGCCTTTACATTCTATATATGCAACACATTCAGTGGAACTTACAAAAATGATCCCAAAGGATCACCTTCCAATGATACAAATGGGTGTTTCTTGAATTTATACCTAGGTATCTCACTAATATCACAAATAGTAGGGTTCTCCATTTTCTTTGGATTTAAATACTTTAAAAATTCAATTGATAAACTCATAAAATACTTTTTTTATGTGTAATTAGGGATTCTTTTACTTCTCACTTGAAAATAGTTCAATTCACCTTTAACTTTCTCTCAATTCACTCTAAAATACTCCTTAACTCTTCTCATGATCGAATGGTCCAAACAATCTTGTCTGCATGCCTTAAATCCGTTCAAATCAAACTCCACATTGATTGTGCAACCACTCAATTCATAAAAAGTTGTCTCTATTAACAAGAAAACCTTTTTTCATTCTTACATCTATATGTGATCTCCAAATGACATGCTCTCTTAACCAAAACTTCCTCACAACCTATTTTACCACATACTAACTTCACAACTTAAAACATGATTTCTAACTCTTGTTCCATCTATCTAGTTCTCTGTCTTCAATGGATAAATGCTTAATTCAAATTAGATGAATCACATATAATTTCTTACTTCAATCTTTCATCAGGTCCATCAAAGTACTATTCTTCTAATACCACATGTGAACTTGAAGGATCTTTGTCTTTTTCCTTGAGTTCATCTCTTTGAATATTGTTGCTACTATCATTCCTTCTAAATTTTGGGTTCCTATTTATGTTCCTCATATCCATTTTGCAAAATCTTGCAATGTGACCTAAATTTTTACATAATTGACATGTAGGTATACTCCTTCTATGATTAGGTCCATTTTGATTAACTAGTGCTCTGCAATTCCTAATAATGTGTCCAAAGTTGTTACACTTGTAACACACAATGTTTTGATTACGTAAAAATAAAATATCAAAGTATCAAACAGTAACTAACTAAAGAGTTCAAAAAATAAAAGGCCTTAGTGAATAGATAAACTAACATAGAAACATGAAGCCAAGTAGAGCTATGCATAAAAAGATAACAAAAAGAAAGAAAAAGGGCAACACCTAGATGGCTATAGAGTTTTCAATAGGTATGCTACTTGATTTTCTAGAATGTTAATTTTTTTTTTGTGGCTTTCATTTCCTCCAGCTTTTTCACTCCCCCACCTACATTCTTCTTGGAGTTGGCCCTTGTCCACTTGCTTGGCCCCTAATCCTCCTTCACAATAGACGAGTCAAGTCCTCTACCATGATCCATCTTATCAAGCAATGTATTGAAGTTGTCAGCCATAGTTTTTAGAATGTTACAAATTTTGTCACCCAAATTCTTGATCAATTTTTCCATATTGCTCACTCGAGCTTCCAGGCTCTCCATCCTTTTTTGGATATCTTTATTAACCTATTCCAAATTCTTCTTTTTTGTTTCAATTGGAGGCAGCCTTTTCATTTTTTTAAACCTCCTATGAATTACCAATGACTTGTGAAAGCCTATCAATATGTTGGCCTAGTGTATGCTCCCCTCTTATTGTCTTATTGAGCTGCTCAAAATCCTTTGAAATCACTAGAATTTTTTGTTTAAGGCTCCCAGTCTCCTTAAAAATTGACCCTAGGTTACCCATGATTACTTTGTCAACCTCCTCCCTATTGTGATCAAAATGGTGTTCCTACTCCCCTTGTCTACTTTTTCCTAAATCCACCTCATTTGGGACATTGTCCTCACCCTCATTTTGAGACGACATCAATTTTATTTTTCTTTCTATTCTTTGAATTAATGGTTCATCATTAGACTGAACCGAGACCCTGTCCACATTCAAACACTTATCACCCAAGCCCTTCCCTGTGATTCCTCTCTTCTAAGAACCCTTTCTCATTTCCTCCTCATAGTCACTGTCTTGATACAACTCACTCCCCTTTCCTTTCTTTTTCTTCTTGGAATTTCTATCAAAATCCCCTTTCATTTTATATTTAACATCCACCTCATCCCCTTCATCCTAAGTGTCAAAAAAATTGGGGGAAAAGTCCAGTCCTATACACTAGGCTAGTGGAGCAAGTACTTGGCACAAAAGTCTCATAAGGGAAACTAGCCTACAACCCTTCTCCACTACAAGGTGGAGTCGAACCTATGACCTCAAGGAAGTTAACCTTAAGGCATAGACCAACTCACCTACAAGTGGTGGCTATGTAACACAAGCTCTTTCTCCTTCATTAGATCTGCTTGTAGATCTCCTTCTTTCATTATCTATAGGGTTAGTATCCCTAAACATTCTACTATTTCTATTATTACTATCAAACTAAGCTTTCCTCCAATCACCTTCTTTATGACCAAAACCATGAAAATTATAATAATAATAATTAGTAATAAATTTGAATGGTTTACCCATACAATCTCTCTTTAGATGACCAACTTTTTTACATATAAAGCATCTACATTTCAATTCATACCTTACCTCTTTAGGTGGTTCAAATTGCTCTATTTTCTTAGGTTCATCACATTTCTTAGGTTGACTTACTTGCTCAAATTCTTTAGCTACTTCTATAGTTTGACTTGGTTCAATCTCATTATGATCATTCTTCTTAGATATAGAGGTTTCAACAACTAGATATGGTTCCTTACTTGATTCATATTTCTTTGTTGATTTCTTTGCAATGAAATATCCAAGACTTATATTATCATAGGAAGGTATCTGATAATATAGTTGCTCATCAATTTTCTCACCACAATAATATAACTTCTCTAACTGCTATTTATCCTAGGTTAACTCTCTCCATTCATAATAGAATTCTACTTCTCGAGTTCTTCATGCTCTATTTTTATATAATCAAGTTCAGATGTCACTTTTGTATGATGAGAACTTAGATCTACATTGTCAGATTTCAAATCTAATTCAATCTTGATATCATCTTTTTAAAGACATAGCTTTAGTTCAACAATCTTCAACTCATGTCTCAAAATATCATTTTCTTTCTTTAAGGTCTGTACCTCATCACTATCTTATGTCTACTCTCTATGTTCTTTTCTAGATTTGAGATGATCAATCTTATCTTTCAATTTCTTGATGTAATATTTTGCATCTTCATACCTTTTGTTTAGGTTCTCTTTCTTTAGTAAGAAGATCAATCTTCTCAAGGGTTTCTTCAAGATTCATCTATAACTATTCCATATTAATAGGGATCTTACACAAGTTGTTAAGCCTCTTCAGAGTAAATGACCTCTGATACTAATTGTTAGAAATGGGTAATACTGATAGGGGGGCATCACTATTCTACAAACTTTTCCCCACAACTAAATATTTTTAATTATTTTATAACATGAATATGAAAGTAAATGAATAATGATAAATAGTAAAGATGTCCATACACAAGAAAAACTCATAATGCCATTTTTTTTAACTAGGGAAACCCTAGCCAAAGGAAAACCCCGATGGAGATGGTACCTACAAAATTATCCACTAAACAAAAGTATTTTGTCAAGGATGTTGACCTTGTTAGAGGACTGGGCCCTGTTGAAAGCCTCAACCCTTTTAGGAGTTGGTATTACAATTACAAAATGTATGCAAGATGAGCCCACTACCCAAAATACAATTATACAATATAGATCCTTTATAAAAATGGAGAAAGATACAAAAACCTCTTAATAATGATATCTTCAATATCTAATCTTACTTTCTTTGTTCTTTGCATACCTCTAATCATACATTAGAATTCACATAATACTTCACTTATCATATACAACTTTCAAACTACTTTGTATAATACAACCTTTCCTTTATATCTTTACATTTTACAAAACTTTGTCCAGTCGACCTTCAACCCTCCACATGCTTGGAAAAACATGAAACTAATTCTTGCTAATTTAGGTTTAACATCTATGGTGTCATCCCTAACTAGTTAATTAATTAGTTTGAATAAAGGTAAAAAATCAATATATGAAAAATATGATGAGATTGATATAAGAGGGGGAATATAGGACTTGTCCTTAAACCAAATTTCCAAAAAGAATGATCCAAATTGATCAATCACAAAGAAGTGATCAATTACATAAATTAACCAAACAATGGAGGATATGAAAAAAGGAGGAAATCATATAATCTACTATAAAAAGTATATACTTGCAATCTTGAATGAATAGAAAACAAATACCAACCTCAAAAAAGGGAAAATCTAAAAAATGTCAATTTCTAATGTCTATACATAGTTTCAAGAAATTTTGCAACCTGCTCCAAACTAAATATGTCAAGACGGAGAAAACTCATTAAAAAATTGTGCTTCTAAGGGTAGGTTGACCTTGACTTAGATGGTGGGGCACAATATTACCCCAAAAACTTGACCTTGACCTGCACTACTTTGATAAAAATTTGTGGATCTTGAAAGTTCGATGAAAATGGTATCCAAATTTGTAAATAATTCATTGTTCTATACATCTACAAGAAAAATGGTTTTTTGTTTGGATGAGGGTTTTCCTTATTCAAACTCTAGTTTGGAATCAATCTTGAAATGTGATTGAAATTGCAACATGTACAAACAAATTAAATGGAACTATTCATCTTGCTTATGTTGAAATCGTTGTAGACGATTCAAATTCTTGAATCAACAAGTATGGATGCTCCAAATGGATGTAGGATGTCTCAAATCTATGGAATTATACCTTCAAAACCATTATTAAATGGATCTTACCATAAGAAGAGGCTTGAATGAATATGAATGGAGAAATCTTCAAGAAGAGGGCTCCATAGAGATTGAATCTTTCAATGGATATCAAAGGATCTCCTTGATGAATTGGATCCTAAATGCTTGAATTTTTTCTTGATTGTGAAAGTGAATTAAAACTTCATAGTATGTGGGTGTTAACTTCATAGAAAATGGGATCTCAAAATGAGAGAAGAAGGCTTTCTTATATAGTGATCTAGGGAACAAACTTCTAGAGAGGTCGACATTGGAGAATTAAATCCCAATTAACCTTAACCACTAGAAATGAACCTATATTAAAATAAATTAAAGAGTTTACCATTCCATAATCTGAAATAGCTGACCCAAAATTGAGAAAATGAAACTTTCCAAAGCCCAATATCCTGAAACCTCTAAAAATTCAAATTTGGACTTGGCGTCAGGGTCAAGGTTGAATCTTCCATAGGTCAAGGTTGAGGTCATCCTTGATCTAGGTTAGGGTTGAGGTTAACCTTGACCTATTAGATTGTCATTGACTTAGAAAGTCAAAGTATTTAGTTTTTTAGAGAAAGTTGTTAGAAATAGATTAGAAACAAGGGGAAGGAAGTAGAACATGGGGAAAACAACTAGATCCATGCAAAGACCTATTCAAGGTTCTTGACATGACCCCAAACCACTTACTCGAAGGTCTAAATGTTCTTATCATGGAAGTGCTTCCATTTTAAGATGATATATTAGGCTCCCACTTTAGCAAGAGTATGGACTCAATGCAAACTCTTGGTAAAGGAGATCATAATGAAAAGATAATCTTATTAAAATTAAAGGGAAAAAGATATCCTCAAGCCCTCAAGGACTCAAATCTCTATCAATTCCAAGATCACAATAAGAGAGACATCTCTAAAAGAAAAAGAAAAAGAGTGTGATTATCTAGCCCAATGAGAACCCATGCCCCATTGTTAACCCCATAAAGAAATGATGCAACAAGAAAGATGGAATTGAATTGCCTAGAGAATGTGGCTACTCACTAGTCAACCCATCAAGGATTAACCCTCAAAAATATTCTATTCCATAAGAGTAAAACCCAAAAGTAAAAGAGATCCAGTCTTAAGGACACCTTCAACCTTAAGGGATCAAAATTTTTGAAACTAGAGGAATCAAGAGATCCTAAAATATAAATCCATGCTTGAAGGATTAGTCACTAATCCAAAAAAGGAAAGAAAAAAAAAGGTATCTTGAAAAATAATATATGTATATCAAAAAGCATATGTACGCAATAGGTGAGATGAGTGTATGCACTATGTTAAAGTCATTGGTAACACTTTAATAGGAGGAAATGGCCTTAATATAAAAATTTAAAAACTTTGCTGATTATGTTTTCTCTACAAAATGCCCATAGATAGAGACAAATCAAGAGAAATAACACATAAACATACAGAGAACACATAAGGGATCTAACTGTTGTGGGGTTAGTATGATCATAAAATAACATATCTACAATACAATTGCAAATGAACTAACATCGTTCCCAAAAATAAGTAGAACTATGTAATCACAAAGGAGGAAAGATCACATAAGATATACAAAGAAGAACCTTTTTGTACCATGACATGGAGACCAAAAAGAATCAATGCTACCAAGTTGTGGATCCAAGCAGATTACACAAGGAAACATGTATGAACAATAGCATAGGTGGAACATAACATGAAACAACATATGGAAGAATAGATATACATATAGAGGAATAGTACAATAGGTTTGATTCCTTTATCACCTTGCACTAACAAAGAAACAAGAATCAAATAAAAGAATCTAACAACATTTAAACACATCATGGGAGAAGCATAGTACAATAGGCAAACATGCAAAAAAGCTACTATAAAGGACAAGTCAATCAAGCATTCCACCTGCTCTCCCTATCTCATTCTATATCATTTAGGGAAGGTGGATAACTCACAAGAGGGACTATATCCAACATAGTAGGAATAATAGCCAGTTTCAAACAAGGATCCTCTTGAGAATCACAATGTTTGATAAAATGTTTAAGTGTCAATTGTGAAGAAATCATATTAGGTAAATAAATGTCAATGTCAATTATTTTAGATTCACCATTAACATCATCAATATCATCAAGAGTATCATCTTCATCTAGATTAATCAAAATAGGATCTAAGATATAAATGGAATCATCATAATCATGCATCTTAACATTATTATTAGAACCAATGTCTTCTAACACATCATGTGTAGTTGTATCGAAAGAAGTTAAAGATTTTTGAAGAACAAAATTATGAGCTTCAGCTTGAGCATGATGCTTCTTACAACATTCATTAGTAGATTAACTACATTTTTTCTTGTTTGAAATTTTTGAGAACTAGGAGGAGCAATTACTGGATCCTTCATAGGTTCTATAAGAGGGTTAGTATGATTGTTAATAGATGAATAATAAATAGGAGGAACTTGATTAATAGATGTAGAAGCCATAGATAAAGTAGGTATGGAAGGTGTAGGCAAAAGACCATGATTAAGATCTATAGGAGGTAAGCTTAAATTGAGAATCTTATGATGCTTATAGGCTTGATATGAGTGAAACAAATTATCATGTCAAGAAGGAAATGAATTACATAATGAAGGCCAAAAGAAGTCAAGTGTAGCATAATCTCTAGGCCTAGAAGGGTGATATGAACTATGATTAACCGTCTTCAATTCATCACCATGAAGAGATTAAAGACATTTATACATAGGTTAAGCAACAAAATGAATGGCATTTAACCACAACAAACCAAGCTTAACTTGAAACTAATTAGAAGTAGGAACAACAACAAAGGTAGCGTTTGCAATTTTACCACAAAGCTCAACCAATAAATTAATAGAACCAAATGATGTATAAAGAAAATCATTACAAGTTTGAATCCATGCATGAGATGTATCATAAAAAACACATTGAAATATTTTCATAAAAATATTTTCTTTAGTAATAACATTGACTAAGGATGTAGGATCAACCAAACAACCATGAGTAGGTATTTGAGAAATCCTAGGATAAATATAAATGGGGCCATCAAGAGATTTAATAGTCTCATAATCATCAAAGGTAATCAAAATTTCCTAAGGTCTTTTTATTCTTAGGTTTTTGTCAAGTTTTAGGTTGAGTCTTCAATTTAGGCTTAGGTTTGAATTCAAGTTGAGATAAAACTTGAGATTGAAGCTGAGGTTGAGGTTGAGGTGGAGATATAGATTGAACAACATGCACCACTTGATTAACAATGGGATTAAGATCATCCAATTTTGAATCATACACAATATCCATAGAGGATGCCTAAGCAATAGTATTACTATCATGTGTAGGTAAAGGATTCCTATAAATTTGAAGATTTTGATTAGGAGGACAAATAGATTTGTTCCCACTACCATAAAAATTAGCAACAAATAAAGCATTAGAGTCAATTAAATCTTGAACCTTATGTTTTAAAAAATAACATTTCTTAGTATCATGACCATTCTGATGATGATATTGACAAAATTCTTTAGGATCAAAGGATTTAGATGCAGTCGTAGTATGTAAAAAAGGTCGAATAGGAGCTAAAGTAATCATATTAGTAGTTAACAACCTATTCATAATAGAATGTAAAGATTTAGAAAGAGGAGTAAATGTATGATTTAACTAAAAAGAAGTGGATGCAGAAGTGGCATAGTGAAATGCAACAACAACTAGATCAAAAATTGCACTTGCTTGTTTTTTTATCTTGACATAGTTGTTGAATTTTTGAAATTTGTTTGGATTAGGAGTAGCATCACTTTATCAATAGGAATAGGATACATTGGAGTGTTTCTCTCAAATTTACTCACTTGTAATTGATAATGATGAAGTGTTTCATAGAGTTGTTGAAAAGGGGTAAATTCGGTAAGAAGAATCTTATCTCTAATATCATTTTACAAATTTAAAAAAAACATACGTTGAATATAAATATTAGGATCATGATAGGAAATCTGTTCCTGTAAATTCTTAAATCTACCAATAAATTTAGTTGATTTTTACTTAGCACTTTTGTTTACAATGCATCAAATCAATCAAAGACACTTGTGGCCCAACGTTGTTTTGAAATTATTGAATAAAAGCATTGGAAAGTTATGAAAATAAATCAATAAAATAAGGAGGCAAGGAACAAAACCATTGTAATGCCTTATCATGAAAGGTTCTAGCAAACAACTCAACGAAAAATCCTATGGTCATGAACATAATCACTACAAAGGATTTGAAGTATTTTAACATGATGAATAGGGTCTCCCTTACCATTTTAAATCTAAAGATGATGCATATCAGCTTGCTGAGGAATGAGAGTATGAATAATATCCTATGACAAAGGACTCCAATGTCACACATAGGAATATTAAAGTTGTTTTGAATAAAGGATGCAAGTTATTGTTGTAAAGATGACACAATTTGAGCCAAACTGATAAGTGTTGAATCGTTAGAAGAAATAGGAGCAATAGAAACATTAGAAACACTAGGTAAAGTGTATGAAGCTGCAAGATTGGAAGACACAACTGGAGGAACACTTGGAACTATAGTTGGCAAAGGATTAGAATAGGTAAAGGGAAAATTATGATAAGAAGGTTGTGATGTAGGAAGGGATACATGAGGAACACTCATAGGAATAGAGGGAACCATCACAGTCACCAAAGAAGGAGTACAAGTAGGAACACTAGGTAAAGGAATAGAAGAAGGTTCTACACTAGTGACACGAGTAATCAACCCCAAATCTTGAGCTTCTTGACCTAAAGGTTTAACATTTGAGTACACAAGATGATTAATACCATGCAAGAGGCTAACACCTTGATCACTATCACAAAGAACTTTCTTAAGATCCTCTATAGCTTGAATAGAATCTTGATTATGTTTTTCTTGAGTAAACCAATTACCCATTTTATCAAGTACAATTGAAAGTTTCTAAACTTTTCAAGAGGAACTCTTAAAGCATCACCCTCATCATGAGATGAGTGAGAATATTTTTTCTCCATAATAGGATTGGAATCATTAATAAGAAAATTATCATAAGGGATCCCAAGGAAAGGAGAGCAAGACTTGGGATCAAAGGTACCCATAAGTCTACAACTTCGTCCAACTAGAAAATTTGAAGTATGACTAAAAGTAGTAAAGCTCATAAACCAATGCAATGAAAATGAACTAAACTAAGAAAACATAAATCATGAATATTTTGTATTTTGAAAGAGATTTTATAGTTTTTTTGTATTTCTAAAATATAGATGCAATAAATATAATTAGCTGCAAGATTTAACATAAAAAATAAATCTAAGAACAACAATATAAAAGGAAATCTAACACCACAAAACACAATAAGACATCTAATTCAACAAAAGAAAAGAGGGTAAGCATGTTGAGTTCACCAAAATGAATAGAGGTAAAAATTAATAGATAGAAAATATGATGATATTGATATAAGAGGGGGAATATAGGAACTATCCTAAACCCAATTTTCCAAAAGGAATGATCCAAATTGATCAATCACAAAGAAGTGATCAATTACACAAATGAATCAAACAATGGAGAATATGAAGAAAGGAGAAAATCCTATAATCTTCTATAAAATGTATATACTTGAAATATTGAATGAATAGAAGAAAAATACCAACCTCAAAGTAAGGAAAATATGGAAAATATTGATTTCTAATGTCTATGCATAGTTTCAAGAAATTCTGCAACTTGCTCCGAATTGGAAATTCTGAGATAGAGAAAACCCATAAAATTGTTGTCCTTCCAAGTGTAGGCCAACCTTGACCCAAATAGTAGAGCATAATCTTACCCTAGGGCACAATCATACCCCAAAAAATTTTACCTTGACCTATACTACTTCAACAAAAATTCTATCATGAATCCCAAAAATTTGGCAAAATGAGTATCCAAATCTGCACTTCAATTCACTATCATGTACCTTACATACCTATAAGAAGAATTTTTTTTTTTTTTGGTTTGGATGGGGGGTTTGCCTTGGTCGAAACCCAATTTGAAATTAACCTTGAAATGTAATTAAAATTGCAATATGTATAAACAAAGTAAATGGAACTATTCACCTTGCTTATGTTGAAATCCTTGTGAAGGATTTGAATCCTTGAATCCACAAGTATGGATGCTTGAAATGAATGTAGAAATAAATGTAGGATATCTCAAGTCAATGGCATTAGATCTTCAACACCAATCTTGAATGGATCTTGGCATAGGAAGAAGCTTGAATGAATATGACTGGAGAAATCTTCAACAAGAGGGCTCCATAGAGATTGAATCTTTTAATGGCTAACAATGGATCTCCTTGATGAATTGCATCTTGAATGCTTGAATGCTTTCTTGATCATGAAAGTGGATGAAAACTTCATAGTTCATGGGTGTTAACTTCATAGAAAATGGGATCTCGAAATGAGAGAAGAAGGCTTCCTTATATACTGATCTAGGGCACAAACTTCTAAAGAGGCCAATATTAGATAACTAAATCTCAATTAACCTTAACCCCTAGAAATGGAACTAAATTAAATGTAATTTAAGATTTTACCATTCTCAAAATCTTAAATAGTTGACCCAAAAGAGAAAAAATAAAACTTTCTGAAGTCTGATATCCTGAAACCTTTGGAACTTAAAATTTGGACATGGGATCAAGGTTGTGATTGACTCTGGCCTAGGTCAAGGTTGAGGTCATCCTCGACCTAAGTGATGGTCAAAATAAACCTTGACCTATCATGTCATCATTTACCCAAAAAGTATCAGTCTTCAATTTCTTAGAGAAATTTGTCAAAAGGATGTTGGAAATAGGGGGAGAGAAGTAAAATAGGGGGAAATAACTAGATCCATGCATAGACCTATTCAAGGTGCTTGACATGACCCCAAACCACTTACTCAAAGGGCTAAACATTTTTATCATGTAAGTGCTTCCATTTTAAGATGATACAAGTTTGTATCCAAAATAATTCTTTAACCCATAATTTCCATTTACTATTATTCTTTGTTTTGCTCTATTCACTGCCTTTACTGGTATTTATTGCATAACTCCTTTCATATTGTCTATACACACTTGTTCACTTACACACATTATCATGACATATTATAATACCCATTCTTAACTATACACATGCCAATTATCACTCTATCATCTATACATAACAAAAATGTTCCTATTCTTCCAATGAAACTATCTGATACTTAGACAATTTCCTAAGTATAACTACCCTTCACTTCCTTTTCATTATCTACTATGTTCATACTAAAATCATGTTTCCATAAATGACAACATCCGATGATTACCTTAGCCAAATTTCCAACAAGGAGACAACAATATAGATGCATTGATATGTTACAACCACCATTTCATTTGCAACAACTTTAAGCCTTTTTGGTTCCAATGGATGCTTGTCTCATTGCTATCCATTGGAGTGGTTGAATTCTTGAAAATAATTAATTAGAATTTAATGTATGTTAAATAGGTTTTAAAGGCATGTTTTTAATTATAATTTGGAGGGAAGAGTGTTTTATGTTTCAAAGAAAACAATATTATATGTATAAAAATATGAAATAATTAAATAAATGTAAGTAAGTTTCATACCTTGAAAAAAACAAGAAAAAAAAAAGTTTCATACCTTGATCATTGATAGGGTGATTTTCTCCAAGTGGTCTTAATTTTTCCTTATGATTGTGCATGGATTTTTTTTGCATTTTGAAGTATCATTTGAGGGATAAAATTGGTTGAATGTGGAGGTCGTTTAATACATGATTCTAGATATTGTTGTGAATGTCAAGCCATGTCTTTCTATTTTACCAATGTCCATTTGTTTCTTTTTGTAGTGAAATCCCTTGGGATTTGTGGCTACTTAATATCATGCCATTATTAATAGGATTTGACTTTGTGTGCCCAAGGTGATACAAATTATTGTTTTAAATTTAGGTTCACCTATGTTCCATGATGGACCATTGTAATTATCAATCCTTGTTGCAACATACATAGGAGGTTTTGGGGGTCTAGAATTGGTGCCAAATATAATATTAGTTATTTTACTCAATGTCCATATGTTTGTTGTGAGCATGATGTGTAATCATTTTCACACTATACTTTTATTTTTAATTCATTCATCTATAATTACATATTCTGATATGCTTGTAGTTCTTATTGCTATACTTAATGAAACATGAGAATTCAATAGTTTCAAGATTTTTTTTATACTGTAGTTTGATAAGATCATTCATAGAAAATAAGTGTAGCAATAAGAGTGTATCTTATTTCCTTTAAGTCCTATTGGAATGTAGTTAATAGTTTTTTTTGTAGTGGTTTCATTTTATTAATAGCTATCTTCAAAATTGTATGTATTGTTGAAGCATGTATGTTGAATTTTGCAAAACCTATAGGAGCCATAGTGAATAGTTTTTTCTTGTATTGTTTACCATTACAGTTTAGTTCATTTCTAATGCAATTATTCAAATATGATTTTCTTATACCAGTTGTACCTTATATGATCATGTAGAGAGGTTTATTAGATATACATGTTTTATGTCTTATACTTATTATAAGTATTTCTTGCTATTGTGCTAATAGTGGAAAATTTGGTATAAGGTCTTGTGATAGGATATTTCCAACTTGTATATGTTATTATTTATATTTATGAATTGTGTTGCAATTTGATGTATATCTTGGGGAATGTTATTATGTTCCTAGATGTTTTTTTTCATCAAAGTCATGCCTACCAAGTTGGTGTAAAATTGAATTGGGAAAGTAAGGGCCAAATGCACACCTAAATTTTGAAACACCTTGCAGAGTTAACACAATGGAAGAAACTAATAGAGAAAAATACCAAGGAGAGAAGAAGCATAAATATATTTATTAATTCAACAAATTATTAACAAACATGCCCAATTGTAAGGCCTTCGAGGTTATGGGAAATACAACATGATTACAACTTCAAGATTCACGATCTTTGCAACTTCTAACTCTAAACTCCCTCCACTTGGATTAACTTCTTCAAAATTCTCTAGGTGATGATTAACCTAAACCTAGAAATGTCTACTTATACTTTCCAAAATGGCTTTTAAAAGATTTTTGATATCTACATAAGAAAAGGCCCACCTAAAAATGGTTTGCGCACATCCCAATGTATGATCCTTACATTAAATTCATGACCCAAATTAAATACATAATTCATTTCACACTAAGAACCAATAAAAAAACTCGGTCAAAGAAGGAATTGTACATTAACAAAAATCGAGTTCACTTAGCATAAGAAGGAATGCTCAACCAACACTAGACAACTCAACACATACATGAATGCTTGACCAATACTGGATAACAAGTGCAGCTCAATAATCACTAGATTTTGATAATGAATTGAACTCGACACATAATGGTAGAATGAACAAAGATGAGAAAGATAGAAAGGAAACCCAACATGCTCTTGCATTAGATAAAGGGGGTTGAAAGAAATAATACTCCTAAATAATGGGTGAACCGACAATAATGGGTTCCACTTTAGTGGGACGAACAAAAATGAAAAAAATTTCAAGATGAGAAATTGAGTTTACCATATGTTTGCGCGAACACACTTATTGTGTTCGCGCGAACTTTGTTTTCAATCATGTTCGTGCGAACATATTTCGTATGTTCACGCAAACATATGTGATATATATGTTCACGCAAACATGATTTGCATGTTCACGTGAACATAGGTTCATGCAAACATGGTAAATGTGTTCGCGCGAACGCCATGTTCGCACGAACATGCAAAATCACAAAAAATTTAACCTTTTTTTCTTTTTTTCTTTTTTTTGCTCTTTTGACTGCCATAATTGTAGGAGAGTGATCTCCTACTGTAAAATAAAAAATTTCAAAATGTGCTTCTCGGAGCAAGCTTTCCAACGACTATAATTTTATTACATAATTTAATCATTAAGACTTTCAAATATGAGTTTAACTCATTATAGGTTCATTACCGATTAAACATCAACCGATTTTGACACCTCGAGAAAATTAGTAAATTAGGTCAAAAAAAATTTTAAAAATATGGAGGCAATAGCTTATTGAGATACCTTTCTATTCAAAAAAAAAATAAAAATGGTTTATGATAAATTGACTTCAAATTATCTGTGTCAAACGGAACGTATGTTTGAATTACGGTTCATGTCACTTCAAAACTTCATAAACTATATAATATTCAACAAAAATAAATCAAACCAAATGCAGACACTGGATATTGATGCTACAAATCCAACGCAGAAAGAATTACTTCATTATCATTTCTAGAAAAAAAGTTATGTGTGTCAAACGGACTGTCACTTTTTAAAATATTGAATTTTATTATGTACCACTTTTTGGAGGAGATAAAAAAAATGGACATAAATAAATTTTTTAAATACGGTTACAAAGTAGGAACAATGTACTCAAAATCACTAGTTTATGTCATCTTGAAATTATTTATAGTTTTGTAGATATAGTCACTTGAACGTGACGTTTGTTGCAAAAATATTGATTTCAGAGTCAAAATTGGTCAAAAAGTGGAACCCATTATTGTGGGATCACCCTAATTTAGATGTCACAACCTAACTTAAATCCAATTCATTTTGAAAAATCCATTTAGCATCTTGCATTGGTTTGTTCTCCCACTTCACCAAATATTCATTGTAATCATTTCCTCTTGTTCTTTTACTAACTCTCTGATCCAATATCTATTCAATCTCTTCAATATTCTTCTTAGGATAGTCATTTGGTATAAAAACTTCATCATCTATCTCATGATACTTATGTGAATCAAAAATATTGAATACAGGGGATATATCCATGTCATCAAGTAACTCAACTTCATAAACATTACCAATTTCAGACTTCATCAAGATCTTACAAAGTCCAAACTTTTGCATCTTCAACTTATTGTATGTTTCATTAAAAAATCTACCTTTCTTCAAATAAACCATGACCTCATCACCAACTTCAAAAATATGATGTTTTCTAGACTTGTTTGCATTCTCCTTATACTTTTTCTTACTTTGTTCCAACATCAGTGTTATTCCCCTATGCAGAGACTTCATAAAATTAAAAAATACTTCCCCTTCAACACTTCTCTTGTCTTCACCAACAACATCCCTAAATCTGATACTCCTCTAGGCTACATTCAAGTAACAATATCAAAAGTGTTTTTCTAGTACTTATATTCACAAAATTATTTTAAGAAAACTCAACTTGTGCCAATACCATATCCCAATTACTTGGCTCATCTGCAACTAAACATCTCAATGAATTACCCAAGCTTCTATTCACAACATATGTTTGTCCATCTATCCATGGATGGAATGAAGAATTAAAATTCAAATCAGTATCCATCTTCTTCCACAAAGTTTACCTTCTTAACTCAACACAACTCATATTGCACTAACACTTGCATCACATTCAACTTGAAATACCTTGTTGAAATAAGGTAAAGCCAATACAAGTAACTCATCATCTTTTTTCTTCAAAGTCTCAACACTCTTGTCAACTGCATGTGTCCACTTGAAATCCCTTTTTTCTTCTCTCATAGTCTCAGTCATAGGATTATAAATGCAACATAAATTCTTTATAAACTCCCTTTAGAAACTAGCCAAACCATGAAATGATCTAACCTCATCCATATTCTCAGGTGTAGGCCACTCCAAAATTGTTTTAACATTCTCAAGATCCATTCTCAAACAATCAACTAAAATCAAAAATCCCAAATACACAATATCTTCTTGCATAAAGGAAAACTTCTCCAAATTAATTAGCAATGTCTCCTCTTTTAACCTTTGCAATAACTACCTAATATGGTCAAGATGTTCTTTCTTAGTCTTACTAAATATTAGAATATCATCCAAATAAAAAATCACAAATTTGAATAAGAATCGCTTGAGAAGTTCATTCATCAACCTCATGAAAGTACTAGCTACATTAGTCAGACTAAAAGGTGTTATCAACCACTCATACAAACTATCTTTTGTCTTGAAAGAAGTCTTCCACTCATCACCTTCTCTTATTCTAATATGATGATAAGCACTCTTCATATAAATCTTGGTAAAATACTTTGATGCACTCAAATAATCCATTATATCATGCATCCTTGGTATAGGAGCCTATATTTCACCATTATCTTATTAATAGCTTTGGAATCAATACAAATTATTCATTCTTCTTAGGTGCCAATACACTAGGTACAACATATGAACTCAAGCTTTCTCTAATCAAACCTTTCTACAAGAAATCTTTCACTTGTATTTTAAGTTCTTCATTCTCAGTAGGTGTCAATTGTTAGAAATAGATAATATTGAGAGGGGGAGGGGGTAAATTAGTATCCTACAAACTTTTTCCCAAAACTAAATATTTTTAATTACTTTATAACATGCATATGAAAGTAAACCAACAATGCTAAATAGTAAATAAATTCATACACAGAGAGAAATCATAAAACTATATTTTGTTAACTAGGGAAACCCTGGCCAAGAGAAAATCCTAGTGGGGATGGCACCCAAAAAATGATCCACTAAACATGTTAAGGATATTGACCTTGTTAGGATTCTATGAATTACATATAGTGTCTCATTTCTTATTAGAGGAATAGGCCCTATTAAAGCCTCAACCTTGTTAGGAGTTACTTCAACCCTATTATGATTTGGTAATACAAATACAAATGTATGCAAGAAGAGCTCACTACCAAACATGCAATTATACAATGTAGTTCTTACATATAAAAGAGATAGATACCAAAACTTCTCACTAATATTTGCTATACTTTGCAAATGAATTTACACAATCCATGAGGGAATTGCATGAATAGGTCGAGAGAACATTTAGTGAAGCTACTCAAAAGTTGAAGTCAAAGATGGATAAAAATAGGAAAGATTTATAATTTGAGGTAGGAGATTAGGTATTATTATATTTGAACAAATCTAGACTTACTAAAGGCATACCTACAAAGTTATAGATGAGAAGGATAGGGCTTTGTAAAGTGCTAGCAAAATATGGTTCCAATGCTTGTAAGATAGATTTATCTCAATATTTTGGCAATTCTTCCTATCTTTAATGTGAAAGATTTGATTCAGTATAAAAGATGTGACATCAAAGATGGACACCAAGAAACATAGGTCAAAGAGGACACTAAGGATGTCAATACTCCAACAAATCCAAGCCTCGTGTTGAAAGTGTTATGGATTATAGAGTGAAGAAGAAGAGTAGGCATGGAATCTATATGGAACATCTCATTAAATGGAGGAAATAGCTAGAATCTGAGGCAACATGGATAGCTAAGATTGAGTATAAGAATAAAGGTATTCATATTGAACTTCTTAATGTTGATCCACCATAAGTTCTTTGTTACAAGGAGAGAATAGTACAGGACACCTAGGATCTAAGGTTAAGGTCCTGACACATTTTAGCTTGTATATGGTTCTATCCAACAATCAATCAATAAGGGTTAAATATAAAGCCCTAAAGGTGTGACTAGAGTTATATAGATAGGTGAATGAATAAGGAGTCTTAGGGTTGCCAATATTGCTTGTAGTGGCTTGCATAGGTCAAGGGTTGACCAAAAACTCTAATGTTGGTAAATGGTGCTAGAAGTTAGTTTTAGACCATATAGAACTCCTATGTTAGGTTATTAGAACTATACAAGGTTAGAGGAAAAAGTTTCTCAAGCAATTTTGCAAAAGTTGCATTTGACAACTTTTTGGCCAACTAAACAAACTTGTATTTTTTTTTCAGTTATTGGGTCCATATAGGAGGTTTCCATATGTGGATAAACACTATATAACACCATCAAATAGCTAGGAGAATTGGTTAGTGTTCAAATTATACGAATTGGAGTTGATGCAATAACACAATTTGAAGCATTTCTAGATATAGTCTATTTGCATACCCTAACATCCAATGTGAATGGATTGATTGAGATTTCTTTGTTTGATGGATAGTTAGAGATTTAAATTTAGGTAATCTTGTATCATTTTGGTATCCAAGAGTGTTGATTAGGTAGGTTTTTTAAATTTATTTTTCCATTGTATAGTTCACTTTCCTATTTTGAGTTGCTACAAGAGAAATGACTCTTTCTTGAATTCCACCACTCAAATAACCATGGGCCTTTAGAATCAAGAAGAGAAATATTTAGATAATTTACCTATCTAGTTTTAGGTTCTATGGAATTGATTTTCTATATGTTCAAGCATGCTCTACGTGAGCCTGGTTTACCTGACTAGGAGTTACATGTTATTGCAAAGCTAGCAATTGAGTGATTGGGATTCGTTTGTGCCAATCCAAGAAGTGGAGGTGGAGAACAAGGTATAGAGATATCTTGAACCAATTTTGGTGATCAAGAAAGACCTTTTGGAAAGGCCTTGGAATCAGTGCTGGTTATGCTAGATTCAAGCCCTCAAAACCCTTAAAAATAGGGTATTTTGCTAAGGTCATGTACAATTAGATTGGAAGTTTGAAACCTATTAAATCTTAAACACTTTTGAAAAGGGAATCTATATCACTAGATAGTTTGGTTGGTTTTTTTCTCAAATTTTTAGATTGGTTATGTGAAAACCTTGACATGAGGCCTAATTGGGGGCTCTTAGGGCTACTAGGCCTAATAAGAAAAATTTGAAGTTTGGTGAAGTGGGTTTGTGAGCCAAGACCCAAGATTGATAAAGAAGATTATATAAAGCTTTAGTAAGATACTTTGAAAGATTTTGAATTCTTTATTGGAGTTATTTCCTTACCTGGAAAGATAGAAAGAAATGTCTAGCTAGGAGTTTAGGTGAGTTAAGGGAGAGAAGAAGTATCAATGGGTGTGATAGATCTTGTAGAAGGGGATAATTGTAAGAGAGGTCCTCTTGCGAATAGGGTCAGGTAGTCACCCTATAGGATTAAGATTAGCCTTGGAAATTTTGGGCATTAAGGCCTAGACTAAGATTTTTGGATCTAGTTACATCACTTTGTTAATTATGTCAATGGGAAAGATGACCACAAGAGTAAAATCTTCTAATATTTTTGGGGATATTTGTATTGAAGAGAGTTGAGCAAATAAAAATGGAGGAGATGAGAATAACATCTTTTATCACATTCTAGTAGAATCACATTGAGCTATATCAATGGAGGAGAAGTGTGAACAATTTATGCCCATCCATGTAAGCATGAGGAAGCACTGAGGAAGAGTTTTTGTTGAGAGTTTTAGATATAATTTTTAATGCCTGGCCAAGGGATCCAAAAGAATTAACCTAAAGTTTTACTAAGTTTGCTAAAGATTTTTTTTTTTTTAAACAAGAAAGATAGATCATTCACATTAAACACATAGTAGCAGAAGCAATAACATACTATCAACTGTAAACATACATAACAGGTTGCATTCCTTAAGGATCCCACGACATTGAGTCACATTTAAATTTAATTAATTCTATGAACAACTACAACATCCACATGAAAGAATAATAAGAAAGTCCAATGTCCATTTAATATACATTTGTTCTGAATGCCTCTTGGCAAATTAATTCTTAATGCTCAATCATCCACTGTACATGTCATTAGGTATGAAAGGCTTAAAAGAATATACATAAGTAGAAATAAAGATACATCATCCTCCAAGAATCCATGATACTAAGTACAGTAAAATAAATGAAACCATATACCATACATGATACATCAATCCATCATAAAAGATATAAATATCCAACATGAAATACAACTATCCATCTATCATAAAACACAACTAATCTAAGTGCATGGTTCCTCCCAACCGTCAATAGCATCATTAGACCATCATGGGCCCTAGCCATCCCCCACGCATAACATCCCAAGCCACCGAAGAGATCATCGGTACTATCATAATAGGGATGTCACTCCTAAAACATGCTACAACATATGCATAAAGAAATCTAACATGCAAAAATAAAACATAAGTAACATCATCTAATCATGATAAACAAGCATACTAAGAAGCTCCAGCCACGGTAGCAACGAGCGGATGGATCTCAAATGGTAAGAGTAAAAAGCACTGCCACCCCACCACGTGGAACCTAAATGGTCCACTCCCACCACACTGAGGAGATAGTCTCAAGTCTCAAACAGGATATCAAAACACATATAACACAAATACTCTCTAAGTCTAGGAAATGCTAAAGGTATACTAACTCAAAGGTTCCAACACATAGATCGACATCTAGATCCAGAGGCACCACAAGGACACACGTAGGAATCTACCATGCAAGCGGGAAAGTTTCATCTCACAAATCACATTGGAAGTTACCCAAGCAATCCCTTAGGAATCTCGGGTCCCCTGTGTTCCTGCGGCCACTAGTATCCTCTCGTACTAACGAGGCATACTACGGAATGCAAGGTCACAACCAAGCGTTCTCTCTACCCCATCCTAGTCTGTACTAGCACTCAAGGCATGGGAGAGAACTTACAATTATCTTATTAGGTTCATTTTAATCCCCATTTAGTGTAAATATTATCACTTATTAAAACAACTTATAATGGGTTTCTCTAGGCAGCCTCTTAGGGCCCCGACCCCCATTGCAAGCCACTTCCCGACACTACACATAGATAACCTACCCTAGGCTCATGAAATATCAAATCAAAGAATCATAATAAAATCACCTCAGTCTTATATAAGTGACTGAAAACATCATAAATATAATCCACAATAACCACATCAGTTATCCATGGGCAACTGAATAGCATCAAATAATAATCATAATGACCACAATAGATCTCTATCAACATCTGAAGGCATCCATGATAAATCATAATATCCAATGGTTCTCCAACAAGCAACCAGAAAGTATCCCAATAATAAATCAAAATAATGATCGAAGACTCCAAAATGGTCAAGTCAAAACATGTCACAACATACATCATCAAGAACAAATCATCCAAAACATCCCAGTCCTCTCAAAGCGACTGGAAAGCAAATCAAATATAACTGATTGATGACTCAAAAATGGTTATCAAATATAATTGATCGAGACTTGATAATGGTTAAGTCAGGTATCTCATATACATACACCTCAGCTTCACACAAGGAAACTAGAAAGCAATAACAAACAGCAAATACATCCATCATAGAACATAGCATCACATTACCAAGGTTGGTTATAAAGATCGAGAACAAATCACCATAACATCACACTCGCACAACCCCTGAGCCTCTGGTAACAACCTAGGACTGGTCAACACGAAGACAACCCTGAAAACCCCAAAAGAAACATAGATAGTACAATCAGAACAATACAATTTCATAGTTTGGGTTGATTTGGAAACATGTTAAACAATAAGGTTTTAGTTTCCAATGTTTGTGTTCAAGTAAATAGTCTCATAGTTCAATTTGATTGATAATATACTGTTGAGTTAATGTGATGTTTCCATTTCCAGTTGAATGTATGTTTTCAAGTTTATAAGGTTCTTAGTTAAATCCACCCAATAACTTATCCATTTATTCAACTCAATTATATAAAGTTGCCCTTTTTATAACGATCAATTTCTAAAATAATCTAAAGGCAAGTTACTTATAAAAGTAAATAAGTAGTTCCAATCTAACAATATTATTAAAATAATATTAAGATAACTTACAATTTTCATTTAACTATATTCATCATTAATTAAATTTAATTAACTAATTTTTAATTAAATTATTTAATGATTATCCAACTAAATACTTATATTAATATCTCAACGAATATCAGTAATTAATAATTAATAAAATTATCCATAATTTTATTAACTAAAAATTAACTATATTTAAATGTTCTATATAATAATAAAACTTATAACTATTATTACATAATAAAAAAGTAAAATAAATATTATTAATAAAATACTAATTATCAATAATATTACAATCTTAATATAAATACAGTCAATAACTATTAATTAAATTTATAATAACTAAATTAATATTCAATTAAAACTTTTATTAATTATTAACTAAAACTTTTATTAAATCCATTAGTAATTAATATTAAAATAAACTTGAACATCCCTTACAAAGTGTATACGATTCAATAAGATCGCAAGCGCCAGCTTATTAATATAGCCATGCGGCCACTTCATTCATTGTTAGCACTACGCACTACGAATTCGTAGGTAGCGATCTACCAATACGAAAAGGTAAGTGGGGGGTGGGGGTTGGTGGCCCCGCCCACCCCAATTTTCATATTATAATTTTTTTGTTATAATAGAAATGTATTATTTACTTTTATTTAAAGTTTATGAAATATATTTTAAAATAATTTATTTAAGAGTTATCAAATATGCCTTAAAACAATTCATTTAAGAATTCTAATATATGTTTTAAAACAATTTCTCTCCTAACAAGGATTTAATGTATTTTAACTTTTATTTATTTATATTTATATTTTTTAAATAAAAATTTCAACGATAATGTAATAGGGGAAATATGTCCAACCTATCAAATTTATTGGGTAAAATTATTCATTTTATAACAAACCCTTTTCAATTTAATTTCTCCATTTTATTTTAATTCAACCCAAATCTCAATTTAATTACCAATTTTGATTCTATTGAGGGAGGTTTGTAATAATATTTTTAATCTCCCATAACTAGATGAAAACAAAATGCATGCCCAAATTCCAAATTACAAGATTGAAAGATTTGTTGCCATGAAATACAAATAATCAGATTCACGGTCACGAAGAAGATAGAATTTATTTGAATAACATAATTAACTATGTGATTCAAAACATAAGAACCTACTTGGTTCCGATGCTAAAATTGCAACACCCAGAAGATTTGCAGGAGAATTCACTTCTATCCAAGAACTTCTTTCTAACAGTCTTTCCCAAAATTGCCCTTTCCAAAATTTGCTTCCCCAAATTCATCTCCAAATTCCTGTCTCTCAATAATGAACCCCCTAGTTGTGATAAGGAGTTTTCTCCTCAAATCGGGGCACTAATTGTGGGTTCACCTGAGAGGACTCCTTGCTCACAAGTCTCAAACTCCAAATTAACTTTTATTAATCTTTACTTTTACCTTTTCATGCACATTAACTGAATTATTTAATTAACTTTATTTAATTTTACACGTGACTTCTATTTTTAATCAATTTATTACTTTTAATCCCATGCACACTTTATTAATTAAAATATCTTTATTAAATATACTTGTTTTTTTTTTAATCTTTTAATTAATTTCTTTTTATTTTCAACTCATGCACGCATAATGCGATCTAGAATCTTTTTAATAATTAAATATCTTTTTTTACTTTTAATTTATTTTTGAATGTTTAAATGATAAAATATTTATTAACTTAAATAATAATAATATTTAGCATTTATTTAAAAATGAACTCTAAATATATTATCATCAAATTAAATAAATATTATCACATTCTAAAATTATCCTTGTAACTTTTATCTTCAAATTTAATTCTTTTTATTTAATTATTTCTCAATTAATTAAATATAATTAAATATTAAAATGTCATAATAATTTTTCATTAAATTAAATCATTAATTAATCTTTTAATTAGACTTAATTAATAGAAAATACACCAAAGAGTCATAAAACAACATACAAAAACTCATCATAGAAAAACACATACCAAATAAAACAAAAGGGTTAGAATCACAAATTAATGTCATTCGACGCATTCAGAGGGTACTAACTCAAATACTTGTCCTAATTTCCAATTAGGCCAAATGTCTTAAGAGTTTAGGATTTGGACTTAAGAATTTATCTCCCCTCTCTTACCATTGAGATAATGCGATAGGGTACACTCATCTTGGCAATTCAGGGAAGTCCATACTTGGTACCTACAACCTTCATAAAATCCATGCATGTACATAAACAATATTCTAAGCTAAACAAACAATGGCAAGAAGTGGTGCATCGTGTAGATCCTGACTAGCAAGTGACTACGACTCCCTTCCTTAACCACATCAGAGATGCCACACATAAAGAAAATAAACACACACACCATACACATGTAGTATGGGGTAAGTATCCATAAGAAACACATATTATAATCCATCATAAAAATTAATTGAATCTAAAACAATAACTGATAAACTCAAAGTAATGCTACTAATCATTAGCGTAAAACTGGCCTAAAAGAGTTCAACAATGATAACAGAAATGCGAACTAGGGGCAGGCACTACATAATTGATGAAGTAGATTTCAAAAGATGAGAGCAGAAATAGAAGCAAAGTTGAATTTGGTGTTTTTGGAACTTAGATGTTTTCATCTATGTTTCCATCAATGCCAAATATGGAGAATGTTGGCATGAATGTTGATGGTATTCCTTTGGGGTAGTATCCTAAGCATTGCTAGAACATTTGCGAGATTAAGATATTGTATTCATGATAGTATTTGCCACAGATGTCAATATAATATTGTTTTAGTGAAGATTATTAGAGTAATAGATAGAGAACAAGATCGTATGAATTGAGTATCGATGATGAGGTCAAGCATAGTTGAGGATATGTTCTGCAATGTACCTTGGTGATGTGGACAAGTGTGTGTGTGTGTGTGTGTGTGTGTGTGTGTGTGTGTGTGTGTGTGTGTGTGTGTGTGTGTGTGTGTGTGTGTGTAGGATGTCAAAAGACATGTGATAATTATTTGTGATTTACAAAAGATAGTGTGTAGATAGAGTATTTAAGAAGTACTTTTTGGTGTTTGGATTGTGTCTCATAATAGGGATAAAATCATGATGAGTGAAGTTAGATAGTGATAGTATACATCTTGATGATGACAACAACAAGCGCATGAGTTTCAAGATTGCACTTGTAAAAATTTATAGTTACTATGAGCTCACAATTTTTTATTATTATGAAAAGATGTAATGAATTGTATTATCTTAATGAGGTCCTATTGTAATTAATTGAGAAATCCTCAAGGGTGACTTAATGAATTATTTTGAGGACATGGTATAAAGGAAGGTTATTTTCCTTGTGATGATGTATGTAATGTATGAGTTATAAGAAGATTGTATTGGATATGAAAAGTTGGTAAATGTGAATAAGCAATCATTGTGATGTAAAGTTGGAGATGTGGTATTGAGATCTAAAAGGTATTTGGTACGGTATTGTAAAAGTAAGAGGATAGAGAAAGAGTTTGAGTTGATGAAATTAGTTGCATTTCTATCATTCTAAAAAGGATAATCCAGACACTAGTTGGACAATGAGTTTGGTGGTCTTTCCCCTAAAGCTATTTGGATAGTGGGTCCTTCTTTTTTCTACAACTCCTAACAGCATTGGAATCTCCTCACAGAGCATCAAAGTCTCCTAATAGGGACTAATTTGTACTAAATGTATTTCATTGGCTCCTAATAGAGTCCATCCTCTTACAAGGAACTTATATATTAGTACATCATTTTGTGGGTACCATCCCCACCAAGGTTTTCCCTCTAATCAAGGGTTTCACTAGATAACATATCTGGTGCTTTTATTTATATGTATCTTCTTATGGTTTTTTATTATATTAATCACATGTGTTAAAGTTTGATAACATTGATAAAAGTTATATTGATCTGATAACTAATTCACACCCCTCCTCTCAATTATCTTAGTGGACTTTACTTTCTAAAACTTGGTATCAAAGCTTGGTCACAAGTTTGAATTCTCAAACCCTCAGGTAATGCCCAAGGGGAGATTGTTGGAAATTTGTTCAACGCTCCTCTTAGAATTGACAACAAGGAGTTAATTGCCTCTTGTATACTATAAGTTGAGTGATTGTATTGGGCATTCATTGATTGGTATTTTGGTGCAACAACAACCCCACTCTAATATTTATTCCACTTTTTCCATTATTTCATAATTATTTTTTTAATTAAAAGTTAGTTACCCTTTTTGGTTTTGTTTATATTATATTCATGAACTAAATAATTAGTATGAGGAAAAATTGTGTTGAGATTTATTTTTTAAACAAAGTGTGTCCTAACGCATGCAGGAAGAAGTGCTTCATAGTGCATATGTGTAATTTTTTTTTGGAATGACATGATGTTGAATGATTTGTTGATGTAATTTTATATTCCAAAAACTTGTTTCTTTTATCTAGTAGTTGAACACAAAAAGGTATATTGGTATTGAAAATACTTGCTAGCCATTATAGACAAAAAGTGTCTCCTATTTTACCTTGTTTTTAAGGCATTACCAATCGAATAATATAAGCTTTCTAATTCATAACCAACGTATACAGTAAGTTTTTTCTTATGTACTTATGTATGTAGTGTCATATTTTTGTAGCACTAGATATTTTACATTGAAAAAGGATTGTGCAACGCAAAACTATAAAGATTTAGTGTCAAATTTTGTAGTGAATAAATCATAGATTGCATGAAAGATTCTTTCACCAAAATCTATTGTTGATAGATACACCCTTTGTAGACCATGAATGATTATTTATTGTTCAATATGAGGTGAGATTGGTGTTAATATTTCAAAAAAAAATAGAAAGGTATTTTGGTACTATAATGTTGTGACATATATTATTTTTCTTACAGATCAATGGTTCGTACTGACCACAAGGAGGATTCTCATCATGAAATAAAACAGAATCTAAGTGTGCATTTGAGTTGTTAAAATGTAAATTTTTCAAATCAACATGTTTAGTCATGTACATACCCAAAGTATACAAAATGTATCACCCCACAACTTCCCTATTGTGGACCTGGTAGAGAAGGCAATGCGGGCAAGATAATTTTAGAAAGATAATTTGACACATTGTCTAACCTGTGCAATTCTTGCAACACACTTGGATGTAACTCATAATGGAAAGCTTGCGATGCCTCTATATTGTTATTGGGGACTAACAAGATGAAATAATCAATAAAACCATTTTGAAGTTTAGTGAACATATAACAAAAATGAAACAAAACTTTAAAACTATCAAGGAAACAACTCCTAACAATATAATGTAATGTATGAAATCTTAAAAAAATTATCATTTGTCAAAATAGTATCAAATATCAAATGTATTTTCTTTTTAAGTGTTTATATAATTTTCTACATCAACAATATTAGTCATTTTTACAATATTGAATAATTATAGCAAGGTTAAAAAGAGTTATACTTATTTGGAATGTGTAACATCAATTGAACAACTTATAGTGTATGAGTTTGACTCTGTTGTAACGTTTTTGCAATTGAACAAAATCTATTAATTTGGCTATCAAATATGAGATACAAAAGAAGTGATATATTGCAAATTTAAAAAACTAAAGCAAATGAGTAGATGATAGTTAAAACCCAAAATAAATTACCATTCATATATTTTATAGTCAAAATAAAGTATTTTAAAAATTTGTCATGTACTATGACAATGAATATAGGAAATGCAGATATACATAATAGAGAAAGTGTCAATCTATATTCTTAGGGGCAATATGATAATTTTATATATTTCATTTCCCAGCGATCATGCCTATCTTATTTAAGTATTCGGTGATAATTATTGTATTTGGATGCCCAAAATCATATAGTCATCCAAAAGTGCATATTAAAAGTCCATTGGTCCAAAGTCACATGGTCACAATAATTGCAACGTGTAGATATTAGAGACATATTATAATCCATCATAAAAATCAACTGAATCTGAAACAATAACTGATAAACTCAAAGTAATGCTACTAATCATTAGCATAAAACTAGCCTAAAAGAGTTCAACAATGATAATAGAAATGCGAACTAGGGGTAGGCACTACATAACTGATGAAGTAGATTTCAAAAGATGAGAGCAGAAATAGAAGCAAAGTTGAATTTGGTGTTTTTGGAATTTAGATGTTTTCATCTATGTTTCCATCAATGCCAAATATGGAGAATCTTGGCATGAATGTTGATGGTATTCCTTTGGGGCAGTATCCTAAGCATTGCTAGAACATTTGTGAGATTAAGATATTGTATTTATGATAGTATTTGCCACAGATGTCAATATAATATTTTTTTAGTGAAGATTATGAGAGTAATAGATAGAGAACAAGATCGTATGAATTGAGTATCAATGATGAGGTCAAGCACAGTTGAGGATATGTTCTACAATGTACCTTGGTGATGTGGACAAGTGTGTGTGTGTGTGTGTGTGTGTGTGTGTGTGTGTGTGTGTGTGTGTGTGTGTGTGTGTGTGTGTGTGTGTTGTGTGTGTGTGTGTGTGTGTGTAGGATGTCAAAAGACATGTGATAATTATTTGTGATTTACAAAAGATAGTGTGTAGATAGAGTATTTAAGAAGTGCTTTTTGGTGTTTGGATTGTGTCTCATAATAGGGATAAAATCATGATGAGTGAAGTTAGATAGTGATAGTATACATCTTGATGATGACAACAACAAGCGCATGAGTTTCAAGATTGCAATTGAAAAAATTTATAGTTACTATGAGCTCACAATTTATTATTATTATGAAAAGATGTAATGAATTGTATTATCTTAATGAGGTCCTATTGTAATTAATTGAGAAATCCTCAAGGGTGACTTAATGAATTATTTTGAGGACATGGTATAAAGGAAGGCTATTTTCCTTGTGATGATGTATGTAATGTATGAGTTATAAGAAGATTGTATTGGATATGAAAAGTTGTTAAATGTGAATAAGCAATCATTGTGATGTAAAGTTGGAGATGTGGTATTGAGATCTAAAAGGTATTTGGTACGGTATTGGAAAAGTAAGAGGATAGAGAAAGAGTTCGAGTTGATAAAATTAGTTGCATTTCTATTATTCTAAAAGGGATAATGCAAACACTAGTTGGACAATGAGTTTGGTGGTCTTTCCCCTAAAGCTATTTGGACAGTGGGTCCTTTTTTCTACAACTCCTAACAGCATTGGAATCTCCTCACAGAGCATCAAAGTCTCCTAATAGGGACTAATATGCACTAAATGTATTTCATTGGCTCCTAATAGAGTCCATCCTCTTACAAGGAACTTACATATTAGTACATCATTGTGTGGGTACCATCCCCACCAAGGTTTTCCCTCTAATCAAGGGTTTCACTAGTTAACATATCTGGTGCTTTTATTTATATGTATCTTCTTATGGTTTTTGATTATATTAATCACATGTGTTAAAGTTTGATAACATTGATAAAAGTTATATTGATCTGATAACTAATTCACACCCCTCCTCTCAATTATCTTGGTGGACTTTACTTTCTAAAACTTGGTATCAAAGCTTGGTCACAAGTTTGAATTCTCAAACCCTTAGGTAATGCTCAAGGGGAGATTGTTGGAAATTTGTTCAACGCTCCTCTTAGAATTGACAACAAGGGGTTAATTGCCTCTTGTATACTATAAGTTGAGTGATTGTATTGGGCATTCATTGATTGGTATTTTGGTGCAACAACAACCCAACTCTAATATTTATTCCACTTTTTCCATTATTTCATAATTATTTTTTTAATTAAAATTTAGTTACCCTTTTTGGTTTTGTTTATATTATATTCATGAACTAAATAATTAGTATGAGAAAAAATTGTGTTGAGATTTATTTTTTAAACAAAGTGTGTCCTAACGCATGCAAGAAGAAGTGCTTCATAGTGCATATGTGTAAATTACTTTTGGAATGACATGATGTTGAATGATTTGTTGATGTAATTTTATATTCCAAAAACTTGTTTCTTTTATCTAGTAGTTGAACACAAAAAGGTATATTGGTATTGAAAATACTTGCTAGCCATTATAGACAAAAAGTGTCTCCTATTTTACCTTGTTTTTAAGGCATTACCAATCGAATAATATAAGCTTTCTAATTCATAACCAACGTATACAGTAAGTTTTTTCTTATGTACTTATGTATGTAGTGTCATATTTTTGTAGCACTAGATATTTTACATTTAAAAAGGATTGTGCAATGCAAAACTGTAAAGATTTAGTGTCAAATTTTGTAGTGAATAAGTCATAGATTGCATGAAAGATTCTTTCACCAAAATCTATTGTTCATAGATACACCCTTGGTAGACCATGAATGATTATTTATTGTTCAATATGAGGTGAGATTGGTCTTAATATTTCAAAACAAAATAGAAAGGTATTTTGGTACTATAATGTTGTGACATATATTATTTTTCTTACAAATCAATGGTTCGTACTAACCACAAGGAGGATTCTCATCATGAAATAAAATAGAATCTAAGTGTGCATTTGAGTTGTTAAAATGTAAATTTTTCAAATCAACATGTTTAGTCATGTACATACCCCAAGTATACAAAATGTATCACCCCACAGTCCCTATTGTGGACCTGGTAGAGAAGGCAATGCGGGCAAGATAATTTTAGAAAGATAATTTGACACATTGTCTAACCTGTGCAATTCTTGCAACACACTTGGATGTAACTCATAATGAAAAGCTTGCGATGCCTCTATATTGTTATTGGGGACTAACAAGATGAAATAATCAATAAAACCATTTTGAAGTTTAGTGAACATATAACAAAAATGAAACAAAACTTTAAAACTATCAAGGAAACAACTCCTAACAAAATAATGTAATGTATAAAATCTTAAAAAATTATCATTTGTCAAAATAGTATCAAATATCAAATGTATATTCTTTTTAAGTGTTTATATAATTTTCTACATCAACAATATTAGTCATTTTTACAATATTGAATAATTATAGTAAGGTTAAAAAGAGTTATACTTATTTGGAATGTGTAACATCAATTGAACAACTTACAGTGTATGAGTGTGACTCTGTTGTAACGTTTTTGCAATTGAACAAAATCTATTAATTTGGCTATCAAATATGAGATACAAAAGAAGTGATATATTGCAAATTTAAAAAACTAAAGCAAATGAGTAGATGATAGTTAAAACCCAAAATAAATTACCATTCATATATTTTATAGTCAAAATAAAGTATTTTAAAATATTGTCATGTACTATGACAATGAATATAGGAAATGCAGATATACATAACAGAGAAAGTGTCAATCTATATTCTTAGGGGCAATATGATAATTTTATATATTTCATTTCCCAGCGATCACGCCTATCTTATTTAAGTATTCGGTGATAATTATTGTATTTGGATGCCCAAAATCATATAGTCATCCAAAAGTGCATATTAAAAGTCCATTGGTCCAAAGTCACATGGTCACAATAATTGCAACGTGTAGATATTAGAGACATATAAAGCCAGAAACTGTTGATCCAGAAAATATCTTACCCGGGACCTGCTAGTGTTAGGCTGTTGGTCAAAGAGACCCCCTGACGACCTTTTTTAACAAGTGTTTCATTCTACTTGAAACTAAAATTTCAGGAGTGGTGATAAGATGGATGAAATGGGCCCAATTTCATTGAAGCGTGATACTATATTGTTGAAAAAGACTCCCACATTATGTACATTTTTAACTGAACAATAGCTCGGAAAATATTTCTCTATGCATAGATTCGTACAAATACTTTGAAAAAAGAAAGGAGTACAGAACGTGGACCCATAAGTCAACCCATATTTACCGATATACAGTGTCTTACTATAACACATTTCCTGGTTTGTCAAAGATTATACAAATAGAGACCTACATAATAAAATACCAAAAAGAAACGGATAGACAACTCAAATTGCTCAATAGATTTTTTTTTTATTAACACTGAATTAGTGTTGAAGAATTTCCTACTTATGGGGTATTCACATGTAAATTTTTTGTGTAGCCAATGATAATCAATCACAAAGAGGGAAAGTGGTGAAAAAGGAGAATATAATTTAGTTATGAAAATTATTTAAAAAAACATCATTTGAATAATTTAAATTTTTTCTTATTAGTGATAAAATATTAAGTTTAATAATTACAAATACCTTTACTTAAGGTTAAAGAGGACTAAAAGTGTTTGATTATAAACCTTCCAAGTTAACAAATTTCTTAGATATTAGTCGTTCCAACATATCAGAGTGAGATTGCACTAATACCAGTCCTAGAGTGTAAAAGACGATAGCATGAGTGGATGAATATGTTACCAAATACATAGCATTTTTTTTCAAAAATGTCTGAAGCTGGTGAATGGAATGGGAGAAAAAAATCATGAAATAAGATCTCTACAATGTTCAAGAATTTGTAAAAAAAAATCAATGGACCATAATTTTACTTCTTTACAAATCAATTTTAACAATTCTGAGTTTTCATGAGAACACAAACACAATAAATCTATGAATTGACTATAATTAGATTCCCTATGATAAGTTCTCTAAAAGAAAAGTTGCTTTGTGAAATACATATATATTCACTTGCAAATCCAATACTCTATTACGATAGAAGAAATTGATGAAGAAAAGTAGAGTTCTTTAATACAAGATTAGTATTTAGAGAGCATTAGCTTGGATAAGTTCATTTGTAATTAGATCAATTTTTTATATAGAGATTTAAAAGAGAAACATTCCTATCACACTTGCACTCATGTTTTTTCTCATGTTACAAAAGAAATCTATAATTTTTCATCAATCAAACACTTAGCCTACATATTTAATCATCTCACTCTGTGTGTATCTTGCAATCAAGACAGTCTCGAAAACTACATTTGTTGAGGCATTTTTTCAAACACATGACATGTGAACTCCAAAATCCAACATTTCATGTACATTATAACAAGCTTAGTGTACCAAAATAGTATCCCCTAAATTTCACTTAAATCTTATGGACATGCACAATTTTCCCCTCTCCTAATGCTCTCCAATTACCACAGACCTTTAATAATGAGAAACATACCTATGTTTATCAAGCCTCACTTCAAATTAATCCATTCTTAGTAACACATCTAGGGCCTTTTTCAACACCCTATCTTCACACAATTTGTTCAAGTTTTTATTGGGCTTTCCAAATGGCAAGTTTTGAACATAATCCACTCGCTTTTCTAATGCATTCTCTATTTTTCTATGGCTTATAGTAGCGTTTAAATTTTGTTTAATTGTATGTGAGTGTTGTACATTTTTCTCCAATAATGCAAATAGTTGTGCGAAAGATTTTGATGCCCCTATAATAGAAGAGATGAGGAGTCTAATCATACTTGTAAGTGATCAAAGATATGAGCTGTATGAGAATGACAACCTCTAGTTTTCATTGTACCAAAAAGACAAAGATATACTCACTAAACTCAAACCCTTTAGTGACTACAAATGAACTATGATAGCTATTACAAATCCTTGAGCTTTCGATTTATATACATCTGTACTCAAAGAATAAACGTCACAAATGATTCTGATTTATCTGAATAAGAGAAATTCCCCTATTTTAAGAGTGGATGTAATCCAGAATAGATGGATGAACCACGACAAATCTGTGTGGTAAATCTTACTCTTTTTTGGTTGTCTGATTTAGTTTTAGTTCTTATTTTATTTATGAATATTGGAGCCATTTCATGGAAAACGAATGACGAGAAAGTGGCAGAAGTTTTTTCCAGGAATCCAACTCGACCAAACACAAAAAGCCAAGGAAATGAAATAAGATAAAATAAAAGGTGCGTCGACACTAGAGTTGATGTTTATTATATGGAAGCAATGCTGGTGGGGCCCAACTTATGAGGATTCCTGCCGCGTAACAATAGTTCAATGAATCCAGCTTGTTTGAAAGGAATCTCTTACACAGTCCAGATAAAAGAAATATTTATAAACACGTCACAACAAACTAGGCTGCGAAAAAATACAATAGTACGCAGCGACAAACAAGTTCCGAAGATTACATTTGTTTTTACGGCGAAGTCAGTGGAGTTGGTTTGATTTTAAAGAATATGCTTTTGCAACGCAGCAGAACCCTGAAAAATAAATAGGAAGACTGGGGAAAAGATGCTTGATCGTTTGTCGTGACGTGTCGTCGTTAGAGTCGGCAACATGATAGAGAATGGAAAAAGACAGCAAAAGCGAATTCATATAGACACAATTATAGTGTTTTACTTTCTTCAACGAAAGTTGTATACGCTTTATTCTATTGCATATATCGTCTAATTCATTAAATAATGATTAAGATAAAATAAATGTTTAATTATTAAATTATTATTTAAATATAATTTAATGTGATGAATTAAATTGTAATTAATTTTCAGGTTTTTAATTGTGGGGGTGAGGATCCAATAGCACAAGGATTAAATTTCATCTAACCCTCTCTCATAAGATTTCAATTTGTAGAGATTCACTTATCCAGATTTGGAAGTATTAACAATGAAAAGATAAGCTTAAAATTAGATCCTTCTCTATAGAATCATAAAAAGTTTAATGAAATATTTTATTCGTTCCCTTCTTCCTAACTAAATTAAAAACTTGACTTCTACATTGATTTTCCTTATAACTAGACTTATGACAACTAAAGCATTGAACCTCCTATTGCTTCATGATCTTGCGCTAAACAACCTAATGACCGGAACTCTTGAACATGAAACAATAATAATTTAAAGATAAGAACATTCAAGCATTTGATTCCTTGAGAAAGGCTTCCTTGTAGACGTTTCCTAATGCTTGACCTATCTTGTAACTTCAAACGTTTCTTTAGCTTTGCTTCATTATCTTCACATTTCCTCATTAAATTCCAATCCTTCCTTGTACTTTGACTATTCTGTAGGGATAGAATTTCAGCTCTCGCTAATTTTTAGAAATGCACCAAAGAAAAAGAGAAAAAAGTCAAAATTCACGAAAAAACACACAACTCTTTTCCAATGTTTCTTTCTATTTTGTATTTTTTGAAATTTAATCAACCATACATTTTGTATAGAGGATAACTGCGTCCTAGATTTTCTACCCAAGATAGTGGTGCTTTATCAAACATTTACTTCGGATCTTAACTCCCTTAATTCCTAATCCAGCTTTTCATTATCATCTAACTTTTTTTTTTTTCTGATGGTGCATTTCAGACTCTTCTGATTTTGAAAATGCTATTCACTCTATTTTGCCCTAGCTATCTTTTCCATGTTAGAGCAATTACTGCGATTAATGTTGGATATAATCATTAGACTTATAAAAACACAAGAAACTGTTAAATAATGTTACGATTCATTGAAAGGGACGTTAACAATTAGTCCAACAATCCATAAGATACGGCTATTCCGCACGGTGTTTGTAGGAGCTGATTCAGATCAGTCTATTGTTTTCCAGAGTAAAACTGCTTTTTGCTTCGTAGTAAAACGAGAGTATGCCAAGGCGTTTGCTAAATGTGAAGAGAAGGGGAGATTTACGGATAAGCTTAAGGGGCGGAAGGAAGCCCTCCAATCTGTTTCATTTTTTACAGGGCACGAAATCAACAGAAATTTCAGGTAAGATCCCTGCGTTCCCATTGTGCTTGGTCATTAGACATTATTCTGCCTTAATTTTGCAAGAAATTTGTACATTTTAGGAGGCCATATTTATTTCTTATTAAAAGCCCAATTTTACTTTGTATATTAGTCAGTTAGTAGACCAGTAATCGTCCCCACGCGATATGCTGGGATGCTTACAAGCACAGGAATTAATGTTACCCATTAATTTACAACGGATGGATGAGATTGTGCGAGAGAGCTGTTCTGCTGGCATGCCTTTGGCCAACGCCATCCGCCTAGCAATAATAAGAATCTCCTTTCTGGAGGCTTAGAATTGAATAAAGTTAGAAAGGAATTGCCTCAAACATTGGATCAAAGACTTAAAATTTCGCCATGGTTTCCTCTTCAAAATTTGCGATGTTAATGGATTATGGGTTGTGCGTCCCAAGCTATTATGTTGAGTAATAGGTAATATGTTCTTTAATGAGAATTAAAATTATAATATTGTCATTGTAAAATTTTTTACATCAAATGTATTGACCTATATTTCATGAGTAATGCTTCACATTAGTCCTATTTTCGTAAGACTGAATGAAACACTTAGTACTAATTGAATCTTAGTTGTTGTTTACAGAAGTACTAGGACTTCTTGGACACGTCATCCAAATATTACTCCAACTTAAACATGCTTAATTACGAAATTTCCTTCATGGTTAAACCACTCTGCTTGCAACTCCATTTGTAAAACTTTCAGCAAGTATTGTGCCTTGTGAACCACTCTTTATAAAGCCAGTCAAACTTATCATTGATAAATATGAGAGCAAGTCACAGATACTTACCACAGCAAGTCACATTGTGATATTAGTATAGAATTCAAGTCACATTGTGATATTAGTATAGAATTCAATTGTATAATTATTTTAAAATTAAAATTTACCTTCAATGATACTTTGTTTAATTATTGTTAGCTATTCAAGGTTTCAAGCGCCTACCGAATTGAAGAGCTGCAAATATGTAATTCTTTTTCTTTTGAAGAACTTTTAGATTTATAAGGAATTTCTAGAAGTTTGGAAAAAATTATAGTTTACCGCTGTGCTTAGCCTGATGTCAGGATTATCTGTTCTCAGTACCTAGTAGAATTGAACATTTGTAATTGTATAATCTTGAGGAGTAAAGTGTTGTACATTTTATCTGCTTCGAAAAGTCCCTATTATCTATTAATTTTATATTGTTTTCAGACCTCTGCAATCATTCAATTCAAGACATCTAGGTTAAAAAAGATTATGCCCTTTTCTACGAATTTCCTGAAAATAATGTTGCCAGTCATTTGCAGCTCATTACTGGTATCATTTGTGGAAATTGATGTGGAGTAAGGAGAACGGTTAACTACGGATGAAAATAAAATGAGAACTTACTGTAATTATCGTTTCCAATTTGAAGCATTTCTTCCGAGCTGTAAAAAATGAGGAAAGAGTATGTTGTGGGTTTAAAGAAAGGTGAAAAATGGAAGACCCAGCATGCATTACATACAATTATTATTGATAGGGTACATATAAGAAATAAGTACAAGTCAGACTAGTCATCCTCTCAGAAATTATGGAGCTTTTGGGTTAATGACTGCTAATAATTGGCATTTATTGTTTAAATTGATGTCTTAAATGATTTCTAGATACTCTCTAAAAGCAGGTTATTTAGCAATATTTTACTTCCAAATTTTTTCGTTCGTTCAGTCAACAAGCAGATAAAGATATTGAGTAAAAGTTTGATTTTCACACATTTAAAAGGAACAGGCAATTTATTGTTTAATTTTCTAGGAGATCTGAAGATTCTCTCGCACTCACCATCACCTCTCGGAGGCTCTGTTTCAGGACTCCATTTACAAACATTTTACATTCCTAGTATCCTTGTTTTTATCTGCACTATTTTGCTACTACAAGGAACTTTCTGAATTGATTTTCTTCATAGATGAATGAACTATCGTTCTAGATCTACTTTTCATTTGTTTTAAATGGATTGAAGCAGCAATTTAGTGAGATTGGTTTTGGCTTGTCTTATTTTAGATTTTTATTTTGTTGTTGTAGGGTTTGGCAAGTTCTTTTTTGTGATATTGGTATTTTTGAGTCAAATTCATTGATCCATATTTCATAAGTAGTGATACAACATGAATCATCTCTCGTGACAATAAATAGAATACTTAACACTCATTGGATCTAGGTGATGCTCATAGAGGTGAAGCACCGAGGTCACCCATCCCATAGTATTTCAGCTTGAGCGCCCTTAACTACGAAATTTCCTTCATGGTTAAACCTGCTCTGCTTGAAAATTGGGACTTTTTGGGAGGTCACCCTTCCTAGTACTTAACCATGGAGGAAACTTCATAGTTAAGCACACTCAAGCTGGAGTAGTACTGGGATGGGTAACCTCCCAGAAGTCCAGGTGCTTCACCTCTCATTCACCTAGATCCAATGAATGTTAAGTGTTCCATTTATTCTCATGAGCGATGTATTCATGTTGAATCAATACTTATTAAATTAATATGGATCAATAAATTTGACTCAGAAACTAAACTTAAATCCTAATAGCAAAATCACAATTTGACTTGCTGTAAAAAATTTCTCTTATCAAATTATTTTTTTTAAAAATAGGTGAAAGTAGAAAAATACTAATGAATGTTGTGCCGTTGTGGCACAGAGATCTATTTTATTTTCTTCTGGAGTCCAGTGATTTTCAGCTGGAAACAGGGCATTGAGATTCGGCAGCAGAAGGAAAGAGAAAGAAGAACAAGCGTATCGCTTCAAAGCGCAAAGATATTTCCCTCGAACTTCTCGTAAACGCATTTTATTTATTATTTGTAGAATTTCTCCACTATCATGTATGTAATTTGTTTCCATTTCAATATTTTTTTTTCCTACAATTCTAAAATCAGTTCTGTTTTTCTGGTAACATTGAACACCTCTAAAGATTTTTGGTGAGAGCAACCACTAGAGGCTTTAAACCGATGGTTTTGAAGAGGCTGTTTATGACCAAGATTCACAAAGCACGGTTCTCTCCGTCTCCCTTAGGGCCTTATATGATGGAAAGGTTAGTAATATTTGTATCCTACCTAATGTTTTAATTCCAATTTCAGTCGGAAATTGATTGAAACCAGAGCTTTCATCGATTGTTGAAGTTAAGATTAAAATTTTACATGGTTATCTAAACGGCTACGTTTTGTGACAGAACTGAATGTCTTTAAACCAATATTGGATTAGTCTAATTTATAGATGTCCTAATAGGGAATAGAAAGTGCATCCAGTGAAATGAAAAACAAAAGATTGGTTCAACCAACAAATATGTGGAATTATAGTAGTATAAAGTACTAAATAGATGTTCTAATAGAAAATAGAAAGTGCATCCAGTGAAATGAAAAACAAAAGATTGGTTCAACCAACAAATATGTGAAAATATAGTAGTATAAAGTAATATGGTTCATTGATTTTCACTTTATTATAAATATCTACATCTAATCTTTAAATATCAGCATGGTTTATTATAAATAGTTACATATAATCTTTATGAAGAACAATAACTTTATTCACTTTTTAAATACTGTTTTCATGTAACATATCAACTAAACTATTCTTGTAGGAAAGAGATTAGCTAAAATATGAGATAAGGAAATGAGTATGGTTTATGATAAATGACTACATCTAATCTTTAAGAAGAACAATAACTTTACTCACTTTTTCAATACTATTTTCATGTAACATATCAACTAAACTGTTTGTGTAAGAAAGAGATTATCTAATAAATGAGATAAGGAAATAAGGTTTAAATAGATATAACAGAAATTACTGATCTCCTTTTCCTATGAATATAAATAATAATTTCTTTAACTAATTGGAAAAGGATTAAAAGAACTCTACATGAACTCTGATTAATATTCCATTTGAAATTTATTATTTGTGTAGTTTGACTTTAATATTGTCCAGGTCTCAGACTTCTATAACTATTCCTAATATTTTCCCATAAATTATAATGTATGAATCATAACGCTATTTTTACTATAGTTTACCAGTATAACATTTATAATTTCATTTGCACTAAAAATAAATCTTAATATATCATAAATCTTAATCAAATTAGAGACGTGATCCATATTATACATGTTTGTACACCATCTTGAGAAATGAATGAATATAAGTTGACTTGAGATGACAGTTATCAGTAGGAGCGCTGAGAAAAAATTGGGATCACAAAAGGATAAGAAATATACCTGGTCCCAAAAAGATCAGATGAATAAAATATGAAGAATATAGTAATTGACATGAATGTTTAGGCATAGATTATTAAAAAATTGGAAAAGATACCATAAAGAGAACATAAGAATAACATTAGAAGAATATGCATGTAACATACTCGTAAAGTTTTCTCTATATTCCATTAAAATATCTATAAATTTCAAGCCAAATACTGTTGTAAATTGCGTACTTGCAGTTGTAGAAACAGAGTTTCCATTATTAGCCACCAAAAGAGGAGAATTCAACCAGTGTGGTCGAGGAGAGCTAATTGAGGTACTTGAATCAACTATATATGCTCAGAGATATTCTGTCCAGGACTTGTATTATGTGAACTGAAAACTCTGCAACCACACAAATGCATAACCAATCCTTCCCAATATTTAACTACATGTTCCTTTGTGAATGCGTTGAAGTAAAGAAAATCTATGGAAATAAGTTGATTTAGTGTACTCATCACAAGCCTTTCTATATATAATTCAGTACAAAATCCATTAGGCAGTTTAATGTGAACTTTTAAGTGGAAAAAAAGCTTAATGGGTTTCAATAGTTAAAAAAATTTGTCAACACTTCCGCAGAAATTTGGCAAAATTGACCATAGAAATTAATAGATAGAAAAACTATTTAAATTTTAATTAAGAAAGAGAAAAATTAACAACATATAATTTGGGCAGGCTTCCTGGAGGCACAGACATGGTTCGTCAGGAGCTTTCTCAGATTCTGGCCTCCAGAACATGTTCCTCTTTGCTAGGTCCAGATGTTTTGGCTTGGGGAGGTACCTTGTCTAGTAAATATCATGTCTCTACTGGGTATCAAGAGATAGCTAGACAATTATTTGGGGATGCTGAGGTCCCGTGGTGGAAGCAAGTCTGGAATAAATTTTCTTGGTCCAAGTGCAATTTTTTCATGTGGCTAGTTGCTCACAATCACTGTCTTACGTGGGACAATCTTTGTAAACGTGGATTTCAGGGACCCTTTTATTGTGTTTTGTGTGGTAATGGGGAGGAGTCTATCTCCCATATGTTCTTACATTGTTCCTATTCTATTCAGCTATGACACCTTTGGTGGACTGCTTGGGGTTGCTCTTGTAGGCATGCTTCCTCTTTGCCTGAGTTCTGGGCCCACTAGGGAAATTCTCCCTCCAAGTCTTCTCCTCTCCATGATGCTTGAATTGTTGGCCCATCATTTATGCTTTGGCATATCTGGTTGGAGAGGAATCATCGAATCTTCCAAGATGTTCGGCTTGGTGTTTTGCATCTTTGGTGGAAGATTTCACATTCTCTTCAGGAAACTATTCAAGTGAAGTGTGAGCTTGATGGGGGTATGAATCCGGTTGATCTTGCTATATGCAATTGCCTCAATTTTCATCTTCAGGATGGGGCTGCAGCTCAAGGGTTTCCTTTTGTATCTAGGCAGCCTCAGCATCAGAGGAAAGGTCAGGTGAATCGGGATGGGCATTGGACTCCTCCTCCCTGTGGAGTTCTAAAAATTAACACTGATAGTTCTTCCCGAGGGAATCCAGGCCCTGCCAGTATTGGGGGAGTGGCTCGGTGCAGTTCTGGTGATGTCAAATTCTTTTTCTCAGTTCATAAGGGTGATTACACTAACAATCTCATGGAAGCTCAGGCTATTTTATATGTTGTGGAATAGTGTTGCTAGAGAGGATGGAGTAAGATTATTTGTGATTCTGATTCCCAAGTGGTGGTGAACTCGCTTTCCTCACAGGAGCTTGAGGATGTTAGTTGGCAGCTAGCCACTATTGTTAATCAGATTATTCTCTTTTCTACTTCTTTTTAGTTCATTAGGTTCACTTATATTCCTCGTGAAAGAAACAGAGCTGTTGATTGTTTAGCCAAATGGGCTTCTAGTCATGATCCGGGTTGGAATATTATGGTTCGGGGGCAACTTTCCTTTGAGATGGTGCGAGAATTTGATAATCTTGTTGCTCACGATCGAGCTCCTTGTTGAGCTCTTCTTGTTGTATTTCTTTCTGTCTTAATTAATTTTTACCTCTCTTTTTTTGAACCATTTGAAAGAAAGCATGTGATCTATCATTTAAAATCTTACAATGTAGTATATTTGAAACGATTTTCTTTTAAATCCTAATCCGGGTTCAAAAACCTACTTCCAACCATAAGGCATGGCAACGTGTAGCTCCACCAGGAACATAAGTGAAAGTGGACCTATGTTCACAAATCTTAGAATTTGGCAATTAAAACTAACTCCACTCCTATAGGAAGTCCATAAATTGCAAAAATATATAGGCCAAAATGAGTTACAGTGGATATATCTAGATAGATATTCCAAGCTAGTCTTGGATGTCCTTATTATTATAAACTAGTTCCAAATTGTTAGAATGAAATTAATTATCTTCTCTGCACAGACCAAAGGAGACCGACCCAATGACCAACTTTTATCGTGGGGTTTCTCATATCTTTAGAGTTTCTTCTCTACCTTGTTTTCTAACTTGGTAAACCCAAATATGAGCTCTACAAATCACAAGGCCAGCTTATTCTATTTAAAAGGAAATAGATATTAAATTCTAACATTACTATAGACTAGAATTATTTGGAGGATTGATGATAGACACTTGAAATGGATGGTAGAAGATAAGGTTGGCCTACATTGAACATGTGCTGAAATTTCTCCACGATCTGTGCCGATGGATTAGTGGGATGCTAACATGAGAGTGTGAGAGAGAGATGCCAATATCAATCAAAACTCTTCCAAGTAACCTTTTAATTTGACCTTTTCACTCTCCCAGATTATGATATATGAGTTATGAAACGTCTATCTTCAATCAATTAAGTTAAATCTTTTTGATGAATAGTTGCAAAGCAACACAAAAAGAATTCTATGGTTTCCATCGAAATTATAATTTCAATCTTTTATAAAATTATTTTGGATGATATAAATCGTCATTGTTCAAATTATGTAACTTTATTAAAAGAATTACTTCCAAATTTATTATTATATTTGATTGACTTAATAAAAACAAAAACAAGTGCTACATAATAGCTTGTATTTGTGTATAATTTAAAGTAAAATACTAAAAATAAAAATCTAATGATTATAAGAAAAAAAATTGAATTAATTGTAATAAAAATATTTAATATTATGTAATTAATATTCTATTGACATCTTAATATTTGAATAATATTTTTAAATGCAGATTTCATAGTTTTAAAAAAAAAAATTATTAAAAAATTATCAATATTTGAAATTTCATATTTTTAAAAGTATATATAAATTTTTGAAAATTTATTATTTTTAATTTATTTTAAAAACTATTTATAATTTAAAATATTTCCTAAATTATCATGTTATTATTATATTTATATTAAACTTTTGTTTGAATAGAAAAATTATAAAACATGTTTAATATTTTTATATAACTTTAATAAAATTGAACATTCACTCAAGAGGAAAAAAATATTTTCTATTGGATGAATTTTTCTTTTATAATTTTATTCGTGAGGAAAATTCTATAAAATCCTAGCGAATCATTCATTATTGATGAAAATTATGGACATAAGTACACATGCATAGAAACCATGATGTATATTTATTATTATATAGAGCCTAATTAATTATCAAACTTGAAGGTTAAATTTATCCTACTTTTATCATTACAAGCTCTCTCTAAATTATTGAATGGTGGCTTGGAGACAACACTCCTATTATTTATAATTATTGGATGATCCTAAATCTATTTGGGGCTAAAGTAAGAAAGGATAAAAAGTTCCATAAAATTTCTTCACAATAGATACAAAAAATATATATACTCAACCTATAACTTAACTTAAATTGTTAGAAAATATTGGCGAATATGACCATTGACTAAGGAAAGCCTTGGAAATCATGAGTTAAAATTTTTAATTTACCAAATGGAAAAATTAGAATCCATTGGTGAACTCATCACTAAAAAATAAATAATTATATATTATATTTGTGATTGGCCTAAGCATGGGGTCCCTAATAATTGAGATTAGCCAATTGGTGAATATTAGCCACTAAAGTTATCCTTGGTAGTAGTGCTTTTTGAAGTCCACTCCGAAGTATATGAACCAATCAAATCAATGTAAATGACTTTAATGATTTTATAATTAAAAATTTGCACATATAAATTTAGAAAAATTAAAAACTAAAACTAAAAATACTTACATTTGATTAGTTGAAATACAGAATATTAATTACTAGTTATGAATACGTGATTGCAATCATATTAGTCTATGTCGAATGCAATATGTTCTAACAAAAAATACATATTAAATTTGTCTAATAAAGCTAAAGATTATATGAAAAATAATTAAGATCAATAATGATAAAATGATATTCATTGCAAATCTTTTAAATAATTGCATATTCATATAATCTATAAATAGTCTCTATATAACAAAATTATAACTAGCAATTGCACATTTATGTACGTGCAACCATGAGCCAATAGGAGTGATTTATTTTGTAGCTTCTTGAGAAGTATTGAATATAACAAGACATGAAAGGTTACTATGATTGTACTAAGTACATGAATGGATATATACAAGGACCTTATGAATATTAACCTTTAAAAAACATTATGAAATCATTACTCACATTACTTCAAACTTAATTCTATTTTAAGTGTAACCATGAATACAATATTTCTCTTGTAACTATGACAGAAATCCAATCCTAATTGAACGGGCTAATCCTAACCTTACTTGAATCTTTACACTTAACCTATAGATTAAGATAATGGTAAGGATTGAGTTACAATTAAATAATGGTAAACTTTAGGACATACATAATATTTAGTGTTAGGGTTTAAAGGTTTGGATGAGGTTGTGTATATGAGTTAGGAATATAATGATTATTAGACTATTGTTAGCACTATAGCTAGGTTTAAGGTTTTAATCATTATTTTAGGCTATGATTAGGTTTTAGGTTTAAATATATTTCTAATCATAACCCTAATCTTAATTGTACTACTAATCCTAACCTTAAACCAAGTACTCAATTAGAATTATAATTATAGTCCAAAATCTAACACTTCCCATAAGACAATTCTTATCTCAATCTCTAACCATAACCTTTACCATAACTATTAGTCTAAGCCAACTCATAACTTAACTGTAATTATCGTTCAACACTAACAAAACCTAAATACAATCTTGAGAAAAAACATATAGTTATTTTAAATTTACTTGTCTAACATTATTTCTAACTATAATATTAACCCTTATCCTAAGCTTCACCTCATAATAAAATGATAAAATGATATTTATTGCAAATCTTTTAAATAATTACATATTCATATAATCTACAAATATTCTCTATATAACAAAATTATAAATGTTTCTTTATATAACAGAATTATATATTATATGACACATTTGATTCCCGTTTTAATCTACATCCATCATGCAAACAATCTATGATTATTTTATATCATTAAATTAGATTCTACCGATTGTATTTCGTAACAATTCTAATTGACGACGGCAGTCCATTCCTCTGAAGCCCTCGCCTAATTTATTGTTTTCATCGTATGGCTATGCTTTTAAATTCCACTTTTCTATTCCTTTCTTGTTTGCTTTCGTTATATTAATTGTCGTCGGCTAAATAGCCGAAAAAATGTACCGGTTTTTTAATTTATTAATTATTTTAAAAATCAATTTTGGGCTGCATATTAATTTACGTATTTTTATTTCAGGACGAACGTAAAAGGTGATTAGTCTTCTTTCGTCGTCCTTTCGAGGAAGGACGCGGGTAGATCAAACCCCTCTTTTCTTTTTAAAACATATTTTGTCCTCTTTCTTCACTATTTCTGTCTTGTTGTACTGGACGACTCCACTAAATCAGTTGCCTGCTTGTTTTTTTTTCATGTCCATCCTCACAACTATGGCTTCTACAACGTCATATCGTGATCGGCAACAGAATGCTTTTTCTGAAATTGGCTGTTCGAACAAAAGGAGAAAAGTGGATCAATCTTCCAAATTCTATGATGTGTTCATCAACCACAGAGGCCCCGATGTCAAACTTACTCTGGCTACTAATCTTTACAACTCTCTTAAGGAGCGAGACATAAGAGCATTCCTTGATTACAAGGAGAGAGAGCTTGGAGATTCGCTGACTTCGACTATTGAGACTGCCATCTCCTCTGCAAAGGTACACATTGCCATCTTTTCTAAAAGATATGCAGAGTCCCCCTGGTGCCTGGCTGAGCTGGCGCTCATGTTAGAAAGCAAGGCTAAAATTATTCCCGTGTTTTATCAAGTGGAACCATGGGAAGTGAAGCCCAGTGACCTCCGTCACATTGAAAAGGGAGTGTATAATAATGCATTTCTTAATTATGAAAAGAAGGGAAGGTATCTGGACAAGATTGAAGAGTGGAAGGAAACCCTTCAAAAAGTTTCCTATACCATAGGCTACGAATTCAAAAGTACAGGGTAAGTTTTCTTACTATTTTCAGTCTATTTGACAACCTTTTCTATTCTATAGGTCACCGATTCAAAGTATAGAATAAGTTTCTTTTTTTTCTGATTATTCTTAAAGATTATATATTAAGGAAAAAATTAAATAATTTTGAGAATCATTTTCTAATAATTTTAACTATTTAACACTTTTAATTTAAGAATCTTTGTATATAATTATTAAACCCTCTATTTTATCTTGAAAAACTAAATAAAAATAAAAAAATTTCTCTCATAAAATTCCTTTTTGGACTCCTACAGTTCTTGTGACTACGAAGAAATAGTGTCCGCTGTAGAAAAAGAAGTACAAAGAACGAAATATTTGCATGTTGCCAAACATCCAGTAGGACTTCATAAGCTTGTAAGAGATTTTGAATGGAAGTGCCTTCTTGATCTTGTTCATGATTTTGAGAGCCAGTGCCGAATAAACATAGTAGGAAAAAGAAAGGTTAGTGTGGTTGGCATTTTCGGTATGGGTGGGGTTGGGAAGACAACTCTCTCCAAAGAGTTGTATAACCAATATGGATCAGACTACACAAGAAAATGTTTTCTGTCTGACGTTCGCGAATCCTCTGCCAGGGGTGAACTACCTAATTTGCAAACCCAGCTGCTTGAAGAGCTCTTCCGTGAAAAGGATCGTAGATTTCGAAATCTTGCGGAAGGGACAAGCTGTCTGATGGATTACTTTGAAAAAGGCAGCCATTCGAGCTTCCTAATTGTGTTAGATGACATAGACCATGTAGACCAATTAGAAGCTCTGATACAACCAGTGGATATATTAAATAGTTTTGGTAATCATCTCGTAATAATTACAACCCGTGATGTAGGGGTCCTTGTGGTTTCGGGAATTGAGGTCGGTTATCATTTGAGAGGATTGGATAGAGAAGATGGGAGGGAACTGTTTTGCTGGCACTCTTTCCGCCAACCCAAACCACGTAGCGGATACGAAGATATTGTAGAGACTTTCGTGAGCGTGTGTGGAGGCTTGCCTCTGTCTCTTCAAGTTCTGGGCCGGCACGTGTCTGGTAAAGATCTGCTCTATTGGAGAGCAGAATTAGAAAAAGTCAGGAGGACATTACCCAAAGATGTAAAGAAGACATTGAAGATAAGCTTTGATTCATTAGATTATGAAGAGAAACAGGTTTTCATGGATGTAGCATGCTTTTTCATTGGGAAATCAAAGACAATGGCCATGACTATATGGGAGGGGTCTGGATGGAGCTCTCACCATGCTTTGCAAACACTAAAAGATAAATGTCTTATAGAGGAAGAAGAAAAAACGCATGGTTCTCTCAAGGACAGGAAATCGGGATTTGTTTTGAGAATGCATGACCACTTGCGGGATTTGGGAAGAGAAATGGCAAAGGAGCTGAACCATCCTCATCGGATGTGGCATTCCCAACATCTGAAATCTTTGGTATGCTCACGCTTCCTCCAAAGTTCTATTTCTTATTGATATTTAAATTTGAAAGTTCATACAGCTACACAAATGTAATCCGCGTTGTGTAAATGCAGGAATTAAAGGGATTCCAAAACATCCTAACTCAAAACAAAAGCAGGTGTTTCCATTGCATTCGGGACGAATCCATGCGTTGTCAAATTACATATTCTGTAGGGGAGCCGAAAGATAGTTCCCAAACTTTGCTCTGGCTTCATCTTGACTACCTAAAATATAATGAACTTATCTTCAATCCAGACATGAATCCAAGCATTCCATCTTTTCTCTGGCGTCGTCCTGTGGTGAATACAGATATAAACACGAGCATTCCTCCATGGATTCCTCTTGAAAACTTGCAGTGTTTGAGAATCAGTGGTGGGTCTTTCCGAAGACTATGGCATGGTGATATGCAGGTATTTTGTCCTCCATTAAAAATCAGGTCTTTCATTACTGTTAGACATAGATATGCATTATGTTATGATCCTCTCTTGGCTATTGGGCACAACAAACTTATCAAATTTATATTTATTTTTTATTATCAGGCACCTGCCCATTTAAAAGAGCTCGAGATTGTTAGAACCCGTCTGGAAGAGATTCCAGATTTGTCTGGAAAATCAGTTCATATGGAAGATGCAGTTTTAGATGGTAATGAATTTCAAATGTATATTTCGTCTTTATCAAGATCTCATTATAGCTGCTTGGAGAAAATTGAGCTTGACAATTGTAATGAGCTTCAGAGCATTATGCTGCCAACGACACTGGTCAGACTCTCTCTAAAGAGCTGTAGAAATTTGAACAGAGTAGCTGGTAATCCTACAAGGCTTATAGAGTTGTGCATTAATGATTGTCCTGAGCTTCAGGAATTGCCAAGCCTTTGCAGAGTGATCTGCGTGAAGAAGGTTGAGATTAACTCATGTCAACAGCTAAAGAAAATTACACTCCCAACAACACTCATCAGTGTGTCTATAAAAAGCTGTAGAAATTTGCAAAGAATACACGGTGATCTTTCAGAGTGTGCAGAGTTATACATTAGCGATTGTTCTGAGCTTGAGGAGTTGCCAGGCCTTTGCAAAGTGAACTGCTTGAACAAAGCTGAGATTTACTCCTGTCATAAGCTAAAGAAAATCGCACTTCCAACAAAACTGATCAGTTTATCAGTAAAAAGCTGTAGAAATTTGCAAAGAATACATGGTGATCTTTCAGCGTGCAGAGCTTTCTTCATTAATGATTGTCATCACCTTGAGGTGTTTCCAGATTTCGGTAGAGTGAGCTGCTCCGAGCAAATTGAGATCAAGTCTTGTGATAAGCTACATGATATTACACTTCCAACGACATTGATCAGGTTGTCTATAGGAAGCTGCAGAGATTTGCAAAGAGTAGCTGCTGGTCTTACAAATTTGACAGTATTGTATATTAATGATTGTCCACAGCTTGATGAATTTCCATGTTTTTCCGGACTAGGCTGCATGCAGCAAATTAGGTTCTACTCTTGTAAGAAGCTAAAATTCATTCAACTGCCAATTGCACTCATTAGTCTCTCTGTACGAAAATGTAGAGATTTGCAACGAGTGACTGGTGAGGTTACAAAGCTTACAGCATTGTATATTAGAGATTGCCCTGAGCTTGAGCAGTTACCAAGTCTTTCCATAGTGAGCTGCTTGGAACAAATTGCAGTTTTCTCCTGTAAGAAGCTAGAGCAAATTACATTGCCAACTACACTCACCAGCCTGTCTATACGAAGTTGTAGAGGATTGCAAGGAATAACAGTAAATGGTGATCTGGCAAACCTTAAACGGCTTATTATTGCCCACTGCCCGGAGCTTGAGGAGTTTCCAACCATTTGTGGGAAGTGCGAGTTCATGACTGTTGTAATTGATTCTTGTGAGAAGCTGCAGACCATATCAGTTTGTGAAGATTTGCAAACTGTATTAAATGGTAAAGATTTTCAAATTCCATCAGATGGCAAAGGTTTGCCAATTACATCAGATGACAAAGGTTTGCCTTTGCGAACTAGATCAGTTGGTCAAGGTTTGGAAGACTTGACAACTACATCAGCTGGAGAAGGTTTGCATGCATCAAAATATTTGAGACTTTGGTATTGCAGTAATGCCATAATACAAAATTCTATCCATATGTTGAAGGTAATGATTCAATATTCAAATGATTTCAAATAATTAAATTTCTGAATTATGACTCTTAATTAATCTTTATAATTACGATTTGCAAGATTGATGTTCAGCTTTGTTTTGCCATTTATTACTACATATACTCTATTATATTATCATGAGATGTCTCAAGTGATATGTAACTGTAAAAATCATAATTTGTTTTCAGAATGTGCCATGGAGAATGGATATGATTGGAAGAGCCACGGTTACAGCCGAGTCAACTTTAACTGGGCTTCAGATAAGTTGTGGTTCTAATTTTGGCGTAGGAGCGGTCCGTCCTTGCATAAATTATATTCCCAACTGGTCAACAGTGAGGTCAGTTATCGCATGCTTTGTTGTCATCGGTTTGTGCACTTCAGAGCCTTATATGAGAAAGTTACTATCAAAGTACCACTACTCCGAAAATGATTATAGATATGACTATGAATTTGACTCTGATTCCGACTCCGACTCCGACTCCGAGTCTTATCATGGGCTTAACATGCGTCGTGGAAAATGGATAGTTACAATGGTGGCATCCGACAAATGGAGTTACAGTTGTCTTGAAGAAGTAGAAAATTTATTATGCGATTGTGGAGTAAGGGATGTGGGGTTTTACATGGAGATGAAGAGAGGTGAAGAGGAGAAAAGTCTGCACGTGTTGCGCAGTATTGTTGATAGTCTACATTGTTAATCAACTAATTTTATGTATAGAACTGATGTTAATTATGAATACTGTGCACTTTGTTAAAGTGCAAATTGATTTTAGTCTATGGATTTCCATTTCTTACAGTCGCATATAATGGAAGTGGTAGTGTTAAATACTACGTAATTTCAAAGTGATATTTAGTGTATCAAATGAATCGCCGTAGTTTAAATGTGATGAGCCGAGAATAAACAGGTTACCTAGCTTCCCCTGATACTACAGAGGAAAATTAGTCAACCCTGGTTTCAAATTACTTCAGGGGGGAGACATTGCTGTGGAATAATGCTGGCTAGCCTAGACCACTAGTGATAGACCTAAAACCATTGGAGATCAAATGCCCTCATTCTGGAAAAGAAAATTTTAGAGATTAAATGCTATTGACGTGGACTTAAAAAGGATGAAGACACTGAAATTGTTTGAGATTGGGAACTTTCATTTTTTGAAGAGATCGTTACCTACCAAAGTTCTCTCTAAGCTTATAGATTCTAAGATTGATAAGTTCTCAGTTCTTGAGAGTGTCAGAAAAACTAGTTTTCTTAGAATTACAGAATGTCATCAGCTTGGGAAGTGGTCAAATCTTATCAAACTAAGCTGTCTCGAGCAAATTTAGCTTGAGAACATTATGCTGCCAAAGACATTCGTTAGAATTTCTGTACAAAGTTGTAGAAATCTGTTGAGTAGCTGCAAGGCCAGTCTTAAACATTATACATTAAGGGAAAAAATTAAGCTTGGAAAAAAAAGTCAATTTTGATTTGTTAATACTTTTAGCATAAGAATTAAGTCTTAGTGTGTGATGTTTAAGTCATCGAATTGTGAAAAGCTTATAGAGTTTATATTAATGATTCTTGAGCTTGAAGAGATGCCAAGCCTTTGCAGAGTGAGCCTCTTGAAGATAGCTGAAATAAGATGTAAAAATGCACAAAGAATAGTTAGTGATCTTAAAAATTTTACAGCGTTGTTCATTAATGATTGTTTGGGGCTGGAGGAGTGGCTAGACCTCTCAGAAAATTTATATTTATATTTTTTATTTTTTAATAATTTATAGAAAAATTAGAAAGTTTTAGACATTTCTGATAAATAATGTGAATAATTTATTCAAATGTCTTATAAATAATATAATAAAATACTGTATCAATTTTTTAAATATATAAATCTTGAGTCCACCATAGCTTGTAGTTTTAAATAAGTATCTAAGAAAAGTATTTTAAAAATAAAAAATCTAACAGCAGCCACTCAAAAAATGAATGACCTTCTATCTTAGCTCCAATTGGCTCTATGTTAATTGGACATCACTGCCACTAACTCTACAAATCAATATAGAAAATCCTTCAAATATTACATACTTTTGTTAGGCTTCATCAACAATTTCAAATATTCATTGCATGGGTTAGAAATGGTTATTAGTTCCTGCCAACAAGAAGGAAAACTTATAGAAGCATCAAGTCCACTAAAAAGTTAATAAAAATCTTTGATCAGCCAACAGAATTGAAGTTTTTTTAGGACTTCACTTTTTTATAATGTTCTAATAATTTGTAGAGGAAAAAATTGTTTTTCCACAATGAAAATTATTGAAAATTTCAAAGAGAAATCATTACAATAAAATTTAGCTTGTTTTCTATTATGCCGGAGCCTCCACAATGCTCCAAGACCCTCCAAATGCGCTCTTCCAGAATGCTCTTTGACAAATTGAAATGCCCAAGCCCATTCATTGCGTAGAATGCTAGCCCATTCGCGCTCAGAAGTTACATAAATTTTCTCCTTAGCTGGTTTTATTTTTTAATTTTTTAATATGCAATCTCATTGCTTAACTTTATGCACTGATATTTTCACTAATATTCTGACAGAATGCAGAACAATTTAATCTTTGCAAAACCTTCATAGGGAGTAGCTTTTGTGTAAGTAAAAACCTTGATCAACGTGAATTTTGTTTAAAATTTCAATGGTCTCAACAAAAACTGCTAGTGTGTTGGACGTGCAATCTTATTTTGAAAAAAGAGGGGTAAAAATTTATTAAGACAGAAAGGAATGCAACAAGGAGAGCTCAACAAGGAGCTCGGTCCTGAGCAACAAGATCATCAAATTCTTGCACCATCTCAAAGGACAGTTGCCTCCTATCCCTAATATTTCAACTCGGATCATGATTAGAAGCCCATTTGGCTAAACAATCAGCAACTGTGTTCCATTCATGAGGAATATACGTGAACCTAATGAACTGAAAAGAGGTAGAGAAGAGAATAATCTGCTTAACAACAGTGGCCAGCTACCAACTAACATCCTCAAGCTCCTACGAAGAAAGCATGCTCACCACCACCTAGGAATCAGACTCACAGATAATCTTACTCCATCCCTGCAAGCAACACTGTTCCATAGCATATAAAATAGTCTGAGCTTCCATGAGATTGTTAGTGTAATCACCCTTATGAACTAAGAAGAAAAATTTAACATACACAGAACTACAACGAACCACTCCCCCAATACCAGCAGGGCCAGGATTCCCACGGGAAGAACCATCAGTGTTAATTTTTAGAACTCTACAGGAAGGAGGAGTCCAATGCCCATCCCGATTAACCCGACCCTTCCTCTGATGGTGAAGCTGCCTGGACATAGAAGGAAACCTTTGAGCTGCAGCCCCATCCTGAAGATGAAAATTGAGGCGATTACAGATAGCAAGATCAATTGGTTCCATACCCCTATCAAGCTCACACTTCACATGTATAGTTTCCTAAAGAGAATGTGATATCTTCCACCAAAGATGCAAAACACTAAGCCGAACATCTTAGAGTATATGATGATTCCTCTCCAACCAGATATGCCAAAGCATGAAAGATAGGCCAGCAATCCAAGCAGCATGGAGAGAAGAAGACTTGGAGGGAGCATTGCCCAAACGGACCCAGAACTCAGGCAAAGAGGAAGCATGCCTACAAGAGCAACCCCAAGCGCTCCACCAAAGGTGTCATATCTGAGTAGAATAGGAGCAATGGAAAAATAGATGGGAGACAGACTCCTCTCCATTACCACACAAAACACAATAAGAGGGGCCCTAAAATCCCCATTTACAAAGATTATCCCAGGTAAGACAATGGTTGTGAGCCACTAGCCACATGAAAAAATTGCACTTGAACCAAGAAACCTTATTCCAAACTTGCTTCCACCAAGGGACCTTAGCATCCCCAAATAATTGTCTAGTTATCTCCTGATACCCAGTAGAGACATGATATTTACTAGACAAGGTACCACCCCAAACCAAAACATCTGGACCAAGCAAAGTGGAACACTCTCTAGAGACTAGAATTTGAGAAAGCTCCTGACGATCCCTGTCTGTCTTATGTCAGGATTGTTGAAATACATTTTTAGTTCCTTTAAATAACTAATCTTTAATCCTTTGTGAAGTTGCCAACAAGATGGTCCTATTGTCAAAGAAGATTTTCATACAAAACACTAAAGATGAGATTGACAAAAAATATCAGTGGCTTTAGTATTAGAAAAATAATGTATTGTTTTGAAAAAGTTAGTTTCCACTTCTCTGAAGAAGACTTCTGCTACGACATTTGCTTCAATGCCAACCCATGTTCTTACTGAAGCTGCAATTTCCTATGTTTTGATTGGACCTCAAAGACCTACAGTTAAATAAATTGTAATTCTCGTGGATCGTCACGCCAAGTAGATCAAAGAGGGGAATCTTGGATCGAGCCTACCCATTTATTGAACCCTATATGCAAAAATCACAGCCTTAACCAAGTTGAGGTGTAGAATGCGGAACAGATGAAAAAGGCAAGGGCAATAAAAGGTAATTCCTTGTGTCCCAACGCTTTGTCTTCTTCTCTTATTGGAAATGTAACTTCGAACGTTTTGATGTTAAATTACTCTATTCAGTATACCTGTTTTGTATTTGTTGATAAATACAGACAATAAACGACAGCTTTCCAACTACACTGTTTGTGCCGATAGATTGCACTAATATAGTTCTTCAAATTTTAGGCTATTAAATTTGGTGGAAACACTATTCACAATTGCAAGGACCAAGTCCCCTGCTCGGTTGATTGTAAGCATGCTTAACAGTAAGAATCTTCTAGATTTCTCTCTATTTAGTTTGTATTTTTTTCATTCTTATTAATCATCAAATAAAAATAAGTTTACCCTTCAGACAGCCAAGGCTTGATTTTCTTACAGAAAAGAAAAAAGCAATCCACAATATATTTAAGCTGGCTTTTTTGTCTCATTTTTCATTCCTTTTAATATCCTCGTCATTTTTTGACTCTACCTATGTCTGCACTTCTGTCATTTTCAATTCAAGTCGAACGGTTTGAGAATTAGAAATCGAGTTTTGATTTTTAATTCAGGGGAAACTTCTCATACTAGGATTAAGAGGGCATAATATTACATATACAGTAAAGGATCTCCTCAAATTCACCAAAATCAATTGTTTTTTCACATTCATTTATACCAGATTTCTGAACTCTTAAATTGGACCAAAAAATATACTTAAACATCAAAAAAATCTGTCATCTGTAATCTTTGATTATGCACAAAATTTCCCCATCCCTTCCCAAATGCTAGTCCTCTACTCGTACTCCACAATTTTACAATCTACTGATGCCCATTTGGATCATGGAAGACCATATTGGCATCAACTTCATCTATGATATTTGGAACAAATTTAAGAAGAATACATTGCAACAGAGTAAACCATGATAATAACAAACGACCTCTCAAGAACAATTAAAACAAAATAATGAAAGTTGCATGCATTCTAGTAATCTTTGAGAAAAATCTCCCAGCAAAACTTTGAAAAAACAAGAATGCCTGTAGGAATTTTTACATCTTTGATTTTGTGTTTAAATTGTTGAGCATTCATTACTTGCAATCTTTAATTTGTTCCTCCATAATGAATTCAACACAATAATCCACAAAAATTAAAGAAGAAATCAATTATTTCTCTGATGCTATGTTTAAATATAACGCAAGCTGTAAAAGCATAGATAGGCCACATGCACGGGTGAACAAATGCCAAAGTTCTAATAACTCAGAATGACATCTACTGAAAAGAGGGGTAAAAATTTATTAAGACAGAAAGGAATACAACAAGGAGAGCTCAACAAGGAGCTCAATCCTGAGCAACAAGATCATCAAATTCTTGCACCATCTCAAAGGACAGTTGCCTCATGTTCCTAATATTCCAACCTAGATCATGACTAGAAGCCCATTTGGCTAAACAATCAGTAGCCCTATTCCATTCACGAGGAATATACGTGAACCTAATGAACTGAAAAGAGGTAGAGAAGAGAATAATCTGCTTAACAATAGTGGCTAGCTGCCAACTAACATCCTCAAGCTCCTGCGAAGAAAGCATGTTCACCACCACATGGGAATCAGACTCACAGATAATCTTACTCCATCCCCGCAGGAAACACTATTCCACAAAATATAAAATAGCCTGAGCTTCCATGAGATTGTTAGTGTAATCACCCTTATTAACTGAGAAGAAAAATTTAACATCCTCAGAACTACAATGAGCCACTCCCCCAATACCAGCAGGGCCAAGATTCCCACGGGAAGAACCATCAATGTTAATTTTCAGAACTCCACAGGGAGGAGGAGTCCAATGCCCATCCCGATTAACCCGGCGCTTCCTCTGATGGTGAAGCTGCCTGGACATAGAATGAAACCTTTGAGCTACAGCTCCATCTTGAAGATGAAAATTGAGGCGATTACAGATAGCAAGATCAACCGGATCCATACCCCTATCAAGCTCACAGTTCACATGAATAGTTTCCTGAAGAGAATGTGATATCTTCCACCAAAGATGCAAAACACCAAGCCGAACATCTTGGAATATGCAACGATTCCTCTCCAACCAGATATGCCAAAGCATGAAAGATGAGCCAACAATCCAAGCAGCATGGAGAGAAGAAGACTTGGAGGGAGCACTGCCCAAGCGGGCCCAGAACTTAGGCAAATAGGAAGCATGCCTATAAGAGCAACCTCAAGTGCTCCACCAAAGGTGGCATATCTTAGTAGAATAGGAGCAATGGAAAAATAGATGGGAGATAGACTCCTCTCCATTACCACACAAAACACAATAAGAGGGACCCTGAAATCCCCGTTTACAAATATTATCCCAGGTAAGACAACGGTTGTGAGCCACTAGCCACATGAAAAAATTGCACTTGGACCAAGAAACTTTATTCCAAACTTGCTTCCACCAAGGGACCTCAGCATCCCCAAATAATTGTCTAGTTATCTCCTGATACCCAACAGAGACATAATATTTACTAGACAAGGTACCACCCCAAGCCAAAACATCTGGACCAAGCAAAGAGGAACACTCTCTAGAGGCTAGAATTTGAGAAAGCTCCTAATGATCCTTGTTTGTACCTCCAGGAGGCCAATCAGAAGAATGCTTCCATCTGTAACCAACAACAGGTCCCAATTGATAAAGAATCTTGTAATGAGCCACTTAATCCCATCCAGCAGCAAGAGAAGAGTCACAAAGAGACTGAAGATGAGGTTACACGGATAAAATGGAAGGGAATCCATCCCAAGCATCAGATCAAAACAAAGCCTATGAACCTCCTTTACATATCCAAAACAAACCCCTCTTCACCGACATCGCACCTATCTTCAAAGTATGCCAAAACATTGAGCCGACCTTCAAGAGGAAGTGTAGAAACAGAGCAAGGATCAAAACCATGAAAATATTTATGAGTGATAATATGAGCCCAAAGTTGATGTTGTCTAGAGCACCATCGCCAATAAAGTTTAGCAGCCAAAGCTTGACTACTCAAGAGAGCAGATCAAAGACCAAGACCACCCTCCTTTTTAGGCCTACAAATAGTTGCCCAATTAACCAAGCTCCATTTAGTACTACGCAAATTACCACTCCAAAGGAATTGTCAAGAAAGAGCATCAAACTCGAGAAAGTAAATAGGAGTAGCCTGAACCATGCTTCTATAAGTAGGAAGAGCTTGGATAACAGCTTGAAGAAGAGTAACCCGAGGTAGCAGTAGAAAGCCATCTATGAGTCCAATGATTTACCTTATCTTGAAGCTTGGTAGTCAAATTTTTCCAGAAGAGACGTGGTTGCCTAGAAACAGCAATAGGAATGCCAAGATAAGTCAAAGGAAGTGACCCAATCTGAAATCGTAGGATACCAACAATCCTGTGTTGAATAGAATCAGGAGTGTTAAAAAAGTAAATGGAAGATTTGTGCTCATTAACTTTTTGGCCTGAAGCTGCCAAATAAACGTCCAAAGCATGTTGAAAGGCTTCAGCTTTCTTGATCCTAGCAAGACCTGCAAGAGCAAAATCATCAACAAATTGAAGATGGGAAAGAGAAGGTAAGCCATTACCCCACTGCCAGCCTTGAATAGAATTTTGGGACACCTGATACTTAATGAATCTACCCAAGCCTTCAGCCATGATGATGAATAGATATGGGGAGAGAGGGTCACCCTAGCAGAGGCCTCTAGAAGCACCAAATAGTTGAGAAGGTTGACCATTAATAAGAACAGAAAAAGAGGCAAAAGTAACACAACTCATAGTCCAACTTACCCAGTCAGAGCTAAATCCAAAAGAAAGAAGAATACTCCTTAGGAAACTCCATTTAACTCTATCTTAGGCCTTAGCCATATCCAACTTAACAAACATTGCTCTCTCCCTTGAAGTAGCCATAGAGTGAATAGCCTCAGTAGCAATAACCACCCCATCCAAAATTTGTCTGCCAGCAACAAAACCACCTTGTTCTTCTGAGGTAATAATGGGAAGCCACCTTTTCAATCTCTCAGCAATCAACTTAGTAATAACTTTGTAAACCACATTACATAAGGCAATTGGTCTAAAAAACTCCAATTGATTAGCACCCTCTCTCTTAGGAATAAGAGTCAAGAATGTAGAGTTCAAAGCTCGAAGCATCTGCTTGCTAGCATAGGATTCCTTAACCACCTCTAAAAAATCATGATTAATGATGTCCCAAAATTCCTGAAAGAATTCAACTGGAAAGCCATCAGGACCAGGAGCCTTCCCCTTAGGCATGCCAAAGACCACCTCCTCCAGCTCTTCCAAAGAGATTGGACGCATGAGATAATCATTCATTTCCTGAGTGATAAGGGAAGGAATACAGGACAAAATAATATTTTCTTCATTATCAGCAGGAGGAGAGTCCTCAAAGAAGAGGGTAGAGAAGTACCAAGAAGCCTTCTGGAACAAAGCTGTCAAGGAATTCAGTTGGATAAATTGAGAATTAACCAAAGAAGAGATAGTGCTCTGATTCTGGCGAGATTGCACTATTTTATGAAAAAAGGCAGTGTTTCAGTCACCTTCCTGGAGATAATCAACTCTAGCCTTTTGCTTTTAAAAAAATTCCTCTCAAATTTCCCATTCTTCTAGAGCTCTAGAAGCAAGGGATTCAGCCTTGCCAAGATCCTCTGAGAAACCTCGATCTCTAATCTCCCTTGTGATGACATCAAGATCTTCTTGAGCAAGCCTCTTTATAAAGTGAAGGTTCCCAAAGCATTGCCTATTCCATATCCTGAGCTGCCTTTTAACATATTGAAGCCTTTTAGAAAATGAGAACAGTGCAATACCATATGCAGGAGCACCATCTTTCCACCAATAGAAAACAGAATCATGAAGAGAGGAGTCATGAAGCCACATCAACTGGAACTTAAAAGGAGGATGCTTCGGAACACAAGCCCCTATAGCAAAAAATTTGATTGGCCAATGATCTGAACCCCTCCAATCAAGGATTTCTGAAGAGATAGTAAGGGTGCCACTAACCTAGAAGCAAGAAACAAGGAATCTATCCAGACGTTCTGAGATAGCAGCAACACCAGTCCTACGATTATTCCAAGTATAGAGACCATTAGAAGGCTTAACATCAGAGAGATGCAAAAGAGATATGTGTTACCGAAGAAGAGTAGAAGAAGGCCCCAATCTAGCCAAACCACCATGCTTCTCCTCCAGACTTAAAACTGAATTGAAGTCCCCTACTAACACCCAAGGATGATAAGGATGACAATTTCTAACATATTGATTATGTTTCCAAAGTTCCTCCTTTCCCGCAAGATCAACAGGTGCATACACATTAGTAACCATGATTACCTCTCTTGAGTTTAGAGCAGAAGCAACCATAGAGAGAGTTGAGCAAGAAGACACCCAGCCAAGGGGAGAAATTTTTTGAGGATCCCAAATATAGCTAAACCACCAGCACTGCCTGTTGCCCCAACACACTAACATTGGCCACGAGACCAAATACTAGAGGCATGTCGGCCCATAGACTCCACAGAGAGCTTAGTCTCTTGGATACAAAAAACATCAAGACTATGATCAACCACCAAGTTATGAATAGCCTTTTGTCTAGGGATGCTACTCAACCCCCTAACATTCCATGAGAGAATAATCGTCATTGGGTAGAATTGGAAAAATGAGAATCCAAAGGTTTCACTGAACTAGACTCAATCAATATATTTCCTGTGAGTTTAATCTTCTCTTGGTCTGTTTTGTACCCACTCCTTAGAGGAGGAGTAAAAGAAACCCGCTTAAAGGGTCGAGGCATCAACCCCAAAGGGAGAGGAGATCCCATGCCCTTACCTGATGGTAGCACATCCTTAACCAAGTCAGCCAAAACAACATCATTATCCTCCAACACCACAGGAGTCACCAGAGCCTCTGTCACAGGAGCTACAAGGACCTCATAGTTCTGATATACTACAACTTGGGATGCCCCACAAGTGTCATTAGGAATAGATCTCTCATCTAGGCAAACTGGATCAGAAGAGATAAGAGGAGGAATACCCTCCTCTAGAACCATACTATCCAGCACCTCAAAGCGGTTAAAACTTGAATCAGATAATATTTCTTACAAATGCCTCTTTTGACCATGTCCCTTAGCTTGAGGGCGAACAGGGGTAAATCCATCCTTATCCTGCATTTGAGCCTTACCCTTACTTGTAGCATCTTGTGGATTCATCCGCTTAGTAGTATTAGCCATCTGAGATTGTCCTTTCCCTGTAGTATCTGCCAAACCACCAGCATTGCCAGCTGTAGAACCATCCAACTACTCATGCATAATTTGTTCCAATCAAATTTTAAGTTTTCTTAAGGAAATGTTCTGGTATTGGGTGTTAGTTCACACCTCTTGCAAATTATAGTTGTGAATAAATTATTCAAATTATTATAAATATTTATCTCAATAAAATTGTTATGTTATATAGAGCTTCTGATAAAATCTACACTTAACATACATGTAGTCTTCAAAACACTGATCTTGAATTAGATTTATAAATTAAACTTACGTTCTACATTACTTTTTGGATAAATGACTTAAGTGCTCACAAATGCTATAATAGCTTGCATATTCTCACTCTCAAAACACATTTTGTGAAGTGTTTTTGCTAAACCATTTTTATATTCCATTATATCTTATCAAAAGACATAACACATTAGGCAGTAGCTTTGATAGTTGTGTCCTCCTTCTAGAAGGAGAAACCCATTTTCACCATTGAAATTGAAGCCTATGTACATGTGCCCAAGAAAAGAGAACTCACAAATTGGAATTTTGGTTGGTTATGGAGAGAAACAATTTGGGTTTAGAATTTGAGATCTAGAGGCAAAGAAGGTTATTTAGAGTGGAAATGTCATTTTCAATGAGAACACATTTCTAGCTGTGCAAAGCCAAGACATATCGAAAAATCAGTATGTGCCAATCTCTATAATTCATAATTATTAAAAAATGGAACTAACAAAGAAAGTGGTGATAGCAGATAACAAAAGTATTTTATTAATCTAGTTACACACAACAATATAGATTAGATAATCTCTATAAATAGAGGATTTTCAGCTACAAATGAAGAGTCTAGAGCATACATGTGGATTGTGTAATGTGACAACACTAATACTTAACAACCTTTGCCATCTATTTGAAGACATACTCAATCATGCACACTTATAGTGGAGTTAACTGCAGTTTTAGTTGCAATAGGAGAACAACGTGGACTTAGTCAATTCCAACAACAATCACTCAACAAAGAGGAATTGTTGAACTAGCTAGCAGTTAGTTCCCAATATAAGTATTGTTCCCTTCATCTAATTCTACAAATGAAACTTGTTATATTAAACAAAGTGAGCAATTTGAGCAAACAAAGCAGTGGGCAGTGCACGTCCATGGTTCCCACATCATTGTGATCATTGCTCATCCCACAAGACCATGGAAGTGACCCCAAGAATGGTCATAAACACTTTGACCAATCATGCGTATGCTTCCCTTATGCAGCCAATACTGGGAAGTGTATGGTCATCTATGCCAACAACAGAACTGGTTGAACCCATGGTCATAAATACATGCAACTTACTGCACTTTGCATTAAACACTTCGTACGTAATTCAAGGGCATTTTGAAACTCAAATTGCAGCTTCCTCTTCAATGCATGATGAACATAGGCCCATTGTTATGTTTGTAATGATTCACATGAATCATATGGACTCCTAGCACCATAGGAAATACACAAACATGCAAATGTCACACCACATATTAATTTGGACTATGAATTCGATATAAGTACACTTGGGAATGTGCAACCAGCGACAAATAAAGACCACTCTATTTGGTATTTGAAAAAATATGTCTATGGTAGGTCGTGATAAACAATGTTCAAGAAGAAATAATTCATAGAAAAAATTTTGGCTTAAAATTCTCAAATCATGGGTGTCTTGAAACAGAGAGGCTAGGAATTATGAATTCTAGTTACATTAGTAAAGAGGGAATTAAACATTCGAATGGAATTCAAGATCAAATGAAGAACTCTAGAGTTGAGTTAAAACAATCTACTAGATATAGATAGATGCATGCTAAGTATTTAGATTATGAGCTTCTCTTTGCTGAAGAGGCAAAGCCATCAATTTTGGTTTCAGATATCTTAGTAACAACAACCTATAAAGTTGCTCTCAAAGATGCTAACAATGATCAAAGGCAGACTGCAATTCTTGAAGAGATAATTTTTAATCAAGAATCATAATTGATAATACTAAAAAAAGGGCGCTATACCGATTCAAAGAAGAAGAAAGAAGAAAATGCGACAAGGCCAGATTAGTGGTAAAGGGGTTTGACCACTGCTTGATTCAGAGAAAAGAATGAGCAATACAGAAACATAAAATGGTTCTAATTGTCAATATACCAACTAAAGAAAGACGGACCAAGCCAAAGGATCTACCAAACACATCAGCACAAATTATTCATGCATTATTGGTTTCTTAAGCCAGCAAAAGGTGATTCCAAATTTGACCACGCACTTAGTGTGCTTTCTATTCTACTTTCATCACAAGTCACTTAAGTCAATTTATTTGATTCAAATTATTTGGTTTTTAGTTTTACCATGGGAGGATGTAATTTTTAAACCACATTTAAGTATTTTTAACTCTATTATTTTTTCCAATAATTTGATAATTTAGATGTGTGTATTCAGTGAGTGAGTGTGTGTACATGTGTGTTTGAGAGAGATGGAGAAGAGAATTAAAAATATGTTGACATTTGTGTTTAACTATTGATTATGCATTGGGAAAACAATGACTACCTATTTTAGGGTATGCTTAATTCAAATTGATGGAAAATAATTTTTTTGATGATATAGGATTGATTTATCTATATCATGTTGTAGAGTTCTTGAATAGATTTCCAATGTATTTTGAACGGAGTCAACTAGACTCCGCATGTGAAAGTTATGGCTTCCAAAGTAAGGCCTATTTTTATTTCTTCAAAACCTGATCGGATTTTGAATAACCAGATTGGATTTTTTTTTAATGTATTTTGGCCAGGTTTGGTAATCAATCCTGACCATTTTTTGAAATTTTAAACAACCCGATCGGGTTATTAACATTTTTTAGTTTTTCTTGTGTGGTGTCGACTAAATTGTACACCATCTTAGTGCATAGACCCTATCATTAGTTTCATTAGCATTGGTTTATGAAATCTAACACAATCCATTTTGCTGGTGCAAGAGAAAATTCCAACCCTAGATCAATCATTCTCCCCTATTATTAGAAGTAAGGGTTAGTCAACATTTTCCCATTTCCATAGTACTAGTAGGGAATATTGCAGAAAAGTGTCATAATTTTGTCAGTCTTGATCTATGTTTTCATAATTCCAGCCTCCCTACCTATCATCTGGTGGGTGGCTAGAAGAAGTGATCTTGTTCCATTTGGCCTAAGCCTAAGAAAATTCTATACTAGAGTAATTTCTAGTGTCATAGCAGAGTGCAGTTTAGTGCCTTAACAAAGTGCTTGCAATCTAGTGTCATACTGAAATTTTTTCATAAATTACTATTTCAAATTTTGTGAATTAGGAGAAGCATTTGTACTTGTAATCCAATAGGCTTTTCACTCTACTTCTACTTGACCTTGCCTAGATGGACTCAAAAATGGCTACTCAATCATGTGCAATTGGCTTGGATCTAAAGTATGAATGAAATGTTTAAATAGTACTGCATTGTATTTACAACATTTGGGATCAACGTCATTATCTGCAAGAGTGTAGAAGAAGCAATAGGGAGTACTGAAAAAATAGCCATTTCACTATGCCCAAACCTCAAGGCATACTAGAGAACCAAGCTATAGGAGAAAAACAGACCTAACTGGGAAAGTTTTTATATTAGATACATGTAATGTCCCTTTTCTGATTTTTCATGATATTTCCAACCTCTAATCAGATCTTTAAAATCAAACAGCTAATATCTCAAAGATCCACCAAATTCCTTAAGAAACCCCAAATCGGGTATGTTGAAAATAGTGCTAAAAGCTTCACAACTTCACAAATTATTAATGAATCTGAAAATGGAAATTTTTACAGAACTTTTAGCAGCATAATAGCCTACAAATTGAAATTTCTAGATCTGTATAGCCTTTACACAACAGCTCGAAAATGTAGGACCAAAACTATGCTCATCGGGCTCCCGAAATAGCACAAAATATGCCCGGAAACACCACAAGAACACTAATAATCTATCTCAGAAGTTTAATCACGTCCCAATATATATATTCAGCTCTATTTTAACAGCTTAAAGTATAAAATACAGCAGCAACCAAAACTGATATGAAATACTCAACCGGAAACACCAAACTCTTACAAAAATACACCCGGAAACTCACAAATCTGCACTGTTCAGCACAAAGGCAAACTCTGTATGAGCATGCACATGGAATGACTTCAAACTCCCGTCCTTAGCCTTCCTAGAAACCTGCAAACTCCCGTTCTTGGGTCTTCTGGGAAACCTGCAAACTCCCGTTCTTGGGTCTCCTTCTCCACAGGTTTGGCAGCCTCTGAAGAATAACAAAGAATGAACAAAAATCAAGTTCTGGAATCCCCTCCAAAATGCCTCCAAACCTCTTTAAAAAGGGCATAACTATAACTCACGTCCAAGAGAGGTTAATGAAACATATTTTAATAATAATTATCATTTATTAGTCCAACGGTTTCCAAAGATTAACTCCCTTTTTCCGAAACTTCACTTTCTTGGGCCTGCCTGTCTTAACAAAGATTATTATTTTTTTAATTATTTGAAAAGGGGACATGACAAGTCCTCCCCTCCCAAACATTGCTTGTCCTCAAGCAATGGCTGAACAATAAACCGATCAATCCTCCTGGATCCCAAATGTAGTCATGAACTATACTACTACCAATTAACACAGACTCCTGCAAGATCCTCTGCAATATGACCAAGAGGAATCCATAATCAAAATGGCAATTATAGCTCAACCAAACTCCAAAATCACCATTACCACAGTCAAAAACCCATGAGACACAAACTCTTAGAATATCAAAACCCAAGTAAAGTGGACTACCAACATAGTACATACCATCAATGCATTTCACTGGCCTATATGGAGTGTACAATCCAACTCTACAACAATGGTGAATGCTCTCAAATGAAACTATACCAAGTATGGAGAATCCACACACTGTACAACTCCTGCAGTCAACACAACTCTGTAGATCATTGGCCACTGTCTCATAACCATAACTCCCATGCACCCCTGATGGTGAAAAGCCATCACAAGATAAACAACAAGAAATGGAACCCAAACCAAATTTTCCATGAACAAGTGATACAACCCACTGTGACTGATCACTAGCTAAGTCAGGAGATGTCATAGCCAAAGGAGTAGAATAAATAACAACACTTGCTGAAGCATCACTCCAAAACTCCTGCTCTAAGTCATGTATTATCAAGCTATCAACTATAGAACCTGTCGCCATGTCGTGCCCATCACAACTCTCATCTTGAGGCATCAAACTATTTCATAACTGATGATAAGCACTAGGAACCAAAGTACATCTCTGTATCATAATCTCATCAACATGGTCATCAAAGGTAAATTGATGAGTGTACCTCACAGTGTAATGCCGATAGAATGCGCCAATCTCAGTCAGTGGCTCAGACTGTAATCCAGATGAAACTAATTGTAATTGATCATCAACCATGTTGGAACTGACTACTACCTCCAAAGATATCACCAAGGGAGTAGTATTACTAGCAGGAACCATGCCAACTGTCGACTTACCAACATCACACATGACCTTTGATACATCTCTAGTCTCTGTGCCTTCAGTACTAGAGGCCACCACCCTGTCAGGCATACAATAATCTGCTACAATACCCAACTCAACTAAACCTGACTCTAGTGGGAATGAACCTGATATGCCAATGTTAGTATCAAGGATGGATGCATCCCCATCTCCATTGTCTCTGACAATCTCAGCCATGGACATCCTCGAATCACCAAACACCATAGCTTGTGACTGTATAGAATCAGATAAAGACTGTAGTCGCTCTAACTCCATGGTCACCTTAGCCAAATGAAACTGTGACTCCTTGAAAGCCAACTGTGTACTCTCAAGAATCTCAGAAGTCACCTCAAGCTGCTCAGTAAGCTCACTCACCTCATCTTCCTTAGCCAACAATGCATCATATGCTGTACTACCCCACTCCATAAGATAATCTCTGTCAGCTACCAACTGCATATAATTCTGTCTCAAAATCTAAATAGCCTCCCATAAAGAGTGGATCTCTGTCAAGGAAAGATAACTTCCTTCATGCTCATCACTAGTAGGAGAACCCCATCCATAAACTGCTAATAACTGACGAGCAGCATCAAAATGTTGGCAAGTGATAGCAATGTCTCGGTCACTAACTCTCAACTGATTAGACACATGATGGAATTGGCTTGATTGTCTCCTACAAACCTCCTTTGATGCACTGTCTAAAGGAGTATCCTCAAAGTTACTAGTCTCTAGAGTATTACCATCCATGTCCTGTGAATCAACTCTAAAGCTCATATCAACATACAGAGTATCAAAAACTGTAGCACTGCTGTCCAACTCCTCTGTACCCAAAGAAACTAAGTCTTCAAAATTGCCCACTACATCCTCCTGGATGTCATCAATGCCAATATGATCCTGGGACTCATCTGTACACACTGCCAAATATGAAAGATCATCAACACATTCCAGCAAGTATGGTCGACTGGATATATGAACAAAGCCCAACACCGGTGTATAAAAACTAATACCAACATCAGATAAGCTCCTGGCACAAGAAAATACAACACTGTGCAATCTGCTAATCAAATCCATGGTAGCACCCAAACAATCACTGCTACCAAAAAGTGTTAATGATTTACAGTCAACTGAACCCCAAATGCCAATATAAGAATCTCGAGTCCATATTTGTAAACTAGAATTAGCTGGTAACTCAAGCAAAATCCTGACTTGAGTAATATGACCAATACCAACTAACTCCACATACCTGTCATGATGAGATAATGTAGTGACAATACTATCTTCACACACCTTCAGCTGGCGGGATAAATCATGTGAAGTACTACTAGCCTCAACCTCATGTGACGAAGCATCTAACTGTGCCTGGTACTCTCTCTCAAAAAAAGTCATGAATGCTCAATGTCTGCTCATCTACACCAGGTATCTCACCATCATGCACAACAACATCCTCATAATCATCATCCTTGAGGTCAAATCTATCTATCACTTTTTGACTAAAATCATCAAATGTAGTTACCTGATCATGACCTTGAGTAGTCATTCCATGATACCACCAATCATAGGCTGCATCTTCCAAGTGTAGACTTGCAATTTGAACAACATCACTCTCCTTCATGGGGTTAAGTGTGAAGAAGGTCTGTAATTTTTGTAGCCATGCTCTAGCTGAAATTTTATTTGTTCCATCAAAAGTAGGTGCTATAAACTTGCTTATTTTATTTTTGAGCTCTCTTCCACTTATGTCATGCTCCCTTCTGTACTCTTTCTTGGGCATCAAAGTGTTCATCATATCCACATATTCTCTCAAAGGAACTGAACTACGAAAGTCATCATCTAAGCCATTATAAGTAGCTCTTAATGTAATCAAGTTACCTGTAACCTCTTCCACAGGATTAATGGCTGGATTTGGTATTGGTGGCTCATCTGCAGGCAAGAAAATAGTTTTGGTTGATTTAGATGGTGTGGATTTCAGATTTCTTGGCTCCTCTGAAGTGCTCCCTTTCTCATTAATAGATGCAACTCCTTGTAGTTTTTCTGTCAATATTCGCAAAGCCTCTCTAGTTTTTGCCAAACTATCCACTGTTTGCTTCTAAGTATTTTGGATGTCTTGGAAGAATTTCTTTGCCATATTATCTAGATCAGCCATACTTTTCTCTTCCTTGGATTTTGTACTTTTACTTTCAACTGGAGGTTTGATCAAAATTTCTTTATTCTTTTCTCGCTGCAAATATCTTTTTTCTCTTTCACTTAGTTGCATGCAACCATAAATTTTGACATGCAACTGATTAGAAGCAACATGCAACCACCAAATTCACCAAGAACTAACATGCATATGATTAGAAGTAGAATGCAACCATAAATTTTGACATGCAAGATTTGGGTAGTTATCAAAACTAACATGCAAGATCTGGGTAGTTGTCAAAACTGACCTGCAACTTCTACAAACCCTCAGGCTGGCAAGATCATGGCTCTGATACCACTGAAATGTCCCTTTTCTGATTTTTCATGATATTTCCAACCTCTAATCAGATCTTTAAAATCAAACAACTAATATCTCAAAGATCCACCAAATTCCTTAAGAAACCCCAAATCGGGTATGTTGAAAATAGTGCTAAAAGCTTCACAACTTCACAAATTATTAATGAATCTGAAAATGGAAATTTTTACAGAACTTTCAGCAGCATAACAGCCTACAAATTGACATTTCCAGATCCGTATAGCCTTTACACAACAGCTCGAAAATGTAGGACCAAAACTATGCTCATCGGGCTCTCGAAATAGCACAAAATATGCCCGGAAACACCACAAGAACACTAATAATCTATCTCAGAAGTTTAATCACGTCCCAATATATATATTCAGCTCTATTTTAACAGCTTAAAGTATAAAATACAGCAGCAACCAAAACTGATATGAAATACTCAACCGGAAACACCAAACTCTTACAAAATACACCCGGAAACTCACAAATCTGCACTGTTCAGCACAAAGGCAAACTCTGTATGAGCATGCACATGGAATGGCTTCAAACTCCCATCCTTAGCCTTCCTGGAAACCTGCAAACTCCCGTTCTTGGGTCTCCCTGGAAACCTGCAAACTCCCGTTCTTGGGTCTCCTTCTCCACAGGTTTGGCGGCCTCTGAAGAATAACAAAGAATGAGCAAAAATCAAGTTCTGGAATCCCCTCCAAAATGCCTCCAAACCTCTTTAAAAAGGGCATAACTGTAACTCACGTCCAAGAGAGGTTAATGAAACATATTTTAATAATAATTATCATTTATTAGTCCAACGGTTTCCAAAGATTAACTCCCTTTTTCCGAAACTTCACTTTCTTGGGCCTGCCTGTCTTAACAAAGATTATTATTTTTTTAATTATTTGAAAAGGGGACATGACAATACACCACCCATCAAACCCATTAGAGGCAGGAACTACAGTTGCATGTAACCCTTGTTTAATATAAAATCTAACTCTATTTCAAATTTGAATCTTGAGAATTTAGTAAAATAATATTAAACATTCATCAAATATCAAAACAAGGTGTTCAGATTTCCATCTGGGCTATTTTTCTTTATGGATATATTTTTAGATATGAATGTGGTGGCTATAAAGGTCATTTTGATGTGTGATCAAAATTAATGACATTTGGTAACAACATAGTTAGTAGTTTATATGAAACTAAACTTTTAGATTTTCCCACCCAAAATGTTGAAAGACTTATTGAATACCACACTTAGGATATTTTATATTTTTTTTCTAAAGAATTTCATTGGATCATTTTGCTAAATTATATTTTCAGTATGACTTTGTCTAAATTTTTGTTACGCATTTGAAATAAAGCTTGTTAATTAGAATACATGGGTTTTGAGGGGGTGAAGGATGCTTTTATTTTTAGGATAACATTATCATTTCAATAGAAATTCATAAAATTGATTTATTAAACTAGGTTTTTGTGTAAGTTTTTTCAATTGTAATTGTATTTGTCAGTCATTTCATTATAAGTAGTTTTCCTATTTTTTGTTGTCTATTTTGTTGTTGTATCGACGTTATTTTAGGTTCTATTTTTTATATTATACAAATCGATTCAGTTTGGAACAATCATAGGAGGCATATGCCTCTTTCAAGTTTTAGCTTTCATAGTAATGATCAATTTAGTTTTAAGTACTCACAAGAGGCATTCCAATCTGATTTTTTTGTTATATTTATTTGTATTATTATTTATTCTAGATTCTCACAAGCTACTATTTGTGATGTCCTTGAATACCATCATAGTTTATTTTTTATGTAAAACATGGACATGCATATATTGATGTGCTCATGTGTGTGTATTATGTGTATGTAACACAAAATCTATTAGAAATAAGAAATATTGAGAGTAGGGTGGGGGGTAAAATCAATATTGTAGCACTTTTAGTCCAACTATATATTCAAAACCTAATGATATGCATTCACTAATATTTAAACTGAAAAGTAAACTTAATGGAATTAAGAAAATCATAACACTGTAACTATTTTTTGAGGAAACCTTGGGCAAGGGAAAAATTTAGTTGGGATGCTACCTACAAAAATTTACTAATCTAAAAGTTCTCTATTAGAAGCTTTGACCATGTTAGGAGTCACTACATGCATTTAGTACATTGGCCCTTGTGAAAGGTATGGACCTTGTTAGAGGTTTGAACCCTATTAGAATTTGTTTAAAAATAAGAGCTCACATCTCTATAATGATCTATAATATATGCAATAAGTTATAAATTCAATACATAAACTAATTGTACTAATATCTACAATATCTTATTAGTCATTTTTATAGCTTGCATTGTATTTTGCCAATACAATTATAGTTTGAATTGGATCACAAAAACAATTGTTACCCATTTTTCACCTACAAACTCAAATTAGGTAGAGCCATGCTCTCTACATAATGGTCATTTTGAAATATGATTTGGTATCTTATGCAAAAATAATTGTTACCTATTTTTCACCTACAAGCTCAAATTAGGTAGAGACATGCTTGCTATAGGATTGTCATTTTAAAATATGATTTGGCATTTTATGGCATAATATGAAAGAAATTTACTTCAATCCCATTCATTGCATAGATTTTATATTTTCTGAACAAAAGGGAAACAACATGAGATGAATTAATGCATTATCAAACATCTTTTCTAAAAATATAAATCTTATTCATTAAAGTATTCAAATGCTTCTACAAGTCATAAAACTAGATAAAAATGGTAAATGCAATGGTTGAATTTATAATCTAAATGCATGAGTGGAAATTAAAATGAGGTATAAGAATCAAGGGAGTTATCCATTACCTAAATAACTAGAAAACTTATTGATGCTTTGACTTTGCATGCTCCATCATTTTCCACTTCCTTCTTTCCAATTGTAAGACCCCACAATAATTTAAGAGAGAAGGATTCAAGAGCATCTTGGGTAAATGAGAAATCTTTCATAACCCAAAAACATTTTTTTGGTACTTGTTTTCCATTCCTAGTGAAATTGTTGTTTCCTTGAGCTTTATGATGTGCATAGTTAACATGTTGTTGAGGACCTATATCTTGTCCTTAACCTAAGAGTGCAAAGGTTGATGTACATTGTATTCTTTGAGTTCTATGGCATTCATTCCAGCCTCTATTTTCTCCTATTTCCATCTAGAAAATGATATTATTTCCTTTCGTGTGATTTTCTATGATGACATGATGCCTTGCACACTTGGGATCTAACTCGTAGATTGTGTTAGGATCTACCTGTATAAGCATGTCAACATTTGAGGTCTATTACTTGGGTTATGGTTTACATCTCTAAGACAACACCTATATTGTAATTAAATGTCTGACTAGACGACCTATGGTCTAGTTGGCTATATAATAATCTTGGACTAGATGTAGGAGAGGGTATTTTTTAGAATATAGAAGAAGAAATTCTCTAGATTGTGAGCTTGGACTATGATGGTGTAATTCCTTTTTTTATCGTCTTAACTTGAAAGGCCTTACAACCAAGCATGTTGGTTGTTGTTTATCATTTGTGATTAGTCATTAAATATATGAATTCTATAGTCTTTTTTTTGTAATTCTATATTTTCTTCTCTATGTACTCTTGGCAAGGTTATAGTAGGTTTAAATTAAGTTTTTTTTCTTCATCCTTCCTACCATCCTTGTGTTGAGTGGTATTAGACCATAGTTATTTGTTGTGAGTTGAATTGTGAAGAATCTTAATTAGATTGGTTACAAGGTAGAAGGTTTGAAATATAACCTATAACTTGTAGAATGTTACATGATCTTGTAGGAAGTATCATCAAAATGGTTTGAGGTAGAGGAAATGCATATAATGTTATAATGAACATATTGAAGTAGATCACAGTGAGACTTGAATTTGTTGAGACAACCTAAACAAGAGGTGTATATCTTGAGGATGTTAATGATTAGTACTTTGAGTATAAAAGAACTCCTAATAACAAGAAGGTAAAGATAGAAGTCACAAAGTTAAAGGGTGATGCTTCACTTTAGTGTGATAACTTATAGACTAAAAGGTAGTCCTAAAAGAGGAAAAGAAAAGATCAAGACATGGGTAAAGATTATTGGAAAGATGAAGAAGTTCATTCCTCTAGATTATCAAGTTAACCTATTGAGAAGAATGCCTAACCTAAGAAAAAAAGACATGAATGTGAAGGAATACACTGAGGAATTATATAAATTAAATATCAGATCTAGACATGTGGATGATGAAGTTGAAAAGGTAGCTAGATACTTGAATGGCTTGGGGACATATATTCAAGATAAGATTAGCTATGTTAAAGTGGATAGTATAGAAGAAGAATATTAGTATGCCTTGAAAGGTGAAGAGAGGTTGGTAAAGAAACATGATCAAAGAGAAAGAGGTAGAGGTTGTAGATTGCAAAAGAGAAGAGGCAAAACCTATGGAGAAGGTAGTAGATCTAATGATACAATGAACAATAAAGGAAAAACTATATGGAAAGAAGATCTACTCGGAAAAGAGGTAATTACACTAGAGGTACAACTATACTAGTTACTCCAAGAATAAGGAAACTTGGTAAAACAAAAGAAATACTTGGTTTAAGGTAACTTGTTTCAAGTGTGGAAATGATGAACAAAGAGATTTTGAATGTAGTAATTATGAAAGGAAAATTGGAGGTAGCAACGTAAACACTATATCTTGTGAAGAAGTTGCTTAAAAACTTAATGAACTAGAACATGGTGAGAACTTGATGATAAAAAGAGTTTTATGTAATGAGGAAACTAATGAAGAGCTTTTTTTGAGAAGAATTTATTCAAAACTAAGTGTGAGATCATGCTAGAAAATGTTGTAATGTACTCATTGACAATAAAAGTTCAAATAATTTGGCAATCGAGGAGTTTCTTAACAAGTTATAGTTGTAGAGATTGAGACATCCTAGACCTTATCATGTCACTTGGATCCAAAAGGAGCATAAATTACTTCTACATGAGCAATGCCTTATCAAGTTCAAAATTGGATATTTTTATTATGAAATATTGTGTGATATTATTGCTATGGATTGATGTCATATTCTATTGAGTAGACCTTGGTAGTATGATAGAAAAGATTTGGATGATGGTAGATTAAATCAGTATACTATTTGGGTTGATCAAAAGAAGAAAATTTTGTTACCTTTGGTAGAAAAGGCTGATGAGAATTATTGTCCATAGTAAGAGTATATTTGGTTAAAGGAAATCAGTTTACCAAAGATATCAGGGAGCAGAATGTTTTATTTTCTTTGACTCCTAGAAAAAATGAGAAATAAGATGAACTAGAGCATGCACTTGAGATTGAATATTTCTTGGTGAAGTATCAAGAAATTATTTATTATTATGTACCTGATGGTTTACAACTTGTAAGAAATATTAGAGATTGCATATATTTGATTCATGGAGCTAGTTTTCCTAAAAGAGCACCACATATATGTTATAATGATTTAGAATAATTGAGCATTGGGTGGAAGGGGGTGTGGGGGTGAATCAATTATCCTTAGGTCCAAAAGTACCAATTCAACTGTTATTGACTTCAAACAACTTAAAAAATCTCAAATACCTACTCAGTCTCTATAGCATATCATCAATAATTTACCATTTCATTCAATATCTTAACCCATTATCTCTATATGTACTTATTGTTAGTAAATAAACTACTATAAAATATAGCATGCAAAACAATAACATCCACACATGAAAATAACAATTTGACACTAGGATTTAATATTGAAACTCAATTTTGGAAAAACCACCAAGTAACATTATACCAAATTTTAATTCTTCTAAAGTGAGCTCAGTTAAGAGCCAACCCTATTAAAGGTTATGCAAAAGAATGTTAAATGTGACCCTATTAAAGGATTCAATAACCCTATTAGGAGTGTCCTTGTTAGAGGAATTTAGAATATTCCATTGAAATGTCATCTTGATTAGAGTTTTACAAATGACTATTAGGTGACCCTTTATTAAAGGATTTTGGACTAATACAATGGTTAGAACATAAAAGTAGATTTGACCTGTAAAGTGCAGCTCAATTTGAAAATTTAAATCTTCATATGCCCATCTACTAGCTCATTGACATCTCCATTATTGATCTTTCTGGCATCTGATGTGGGAGCATCTTGGGTTGGTGAATCCTGCTTATTTTTTGTTCATTTTGTTAGTTATTGTCAAGTGCTAGTTAAGTTGCCAAGTGCTAGTTACTATCAAGTGTCAGTTACTATCGAGTACAAGTTACGATTAAGTTCTAGTTACTATCAAGTTCTATTCACTATCAAGCTCTATTTACTATTGAGTTTTAGTCATTGTCCAGTGTTCCTTCATGTGCCAAGTGAACCTAATATTTGCTGATTCTTAGTTCCTTCTTTGACCAAGCTTATCTGTGATTGGTTCTTAGTTTGAGCTGACTTATGTATTTAATTTGGATCATGAATTAAATTTTAGGATCTTGTCTCGAGATGTGTGTAGAATATTTTAAGGTCAATCTTTCTATTATGTAATGATCTAGAGTCTTTTATAAACCATTTTGGCAAGTATAAATAAGGACATTTAGGTTTACATGAGATAGGAGTTAGAGAAATAAAAGAAGATGTTCCTTAAGGAGAACGTTTAGAGTTGCATCATGAATTTGAAGTTTTACTTTGTATTTGGTTGTAACCTAGAAGGCCTTATAGATGGGCATATATGTTGAATTTGATGAATAAATAAAGTGTTTACTATTCTCTCTCCTTGGTGTTGATCTCTATGTTGATTGCTTCCATTATGCTTACTCAACAAGGTGACTGGATAGTTAGGTGTGCCTTTCACCATAGCTATTCAAATTGATCCCTCCTTATGTCAAGTGGTATCAAAGCTTGAGTTTCATCCTTAAGGAGATTGGATCATGTAGAACCATGATTAGGTTTTAGTTATAGGGTGGCAAATCTGTGAATTTGACCTATAACTTGTATAAAGCTATGATATTGTAGGAACTTATTTGTAGAGATGGTTTAAGGTAGAGGAAATGTCTACATTTCTATTATGGACATGTTGAGACAAAAATTAAAACTAGATTAAATATTGTGGAGATAGTCTAGAGGAGAGGAGCACATCTTGATGATGTGAATTATGATGAAGAAATGACACCAAATCATAATACAGAACCTGAGGAAGATCAGGATCAAGAAATATTGTTCAAAGTATTGTCTAGGGTACATTCAAAGCCCGTCGTGGAAGTTTCTCCTTATGATGGAAAACTAGAAACCAATATTGTGTTGAATCAGATCTCTAATATGAAGATGTTCTTTAAGTTTGAAGGCACTCGTGATAGTAGGAAGGTGAAGATTGCAGTCACTAGGTTGAAAGGTCATCCTTCACTCTAGTGATATCATTTGCAAAATAGTAGGCAAAGAAGCATGAATAAAGACAAAGAAGTAGAGGTGGTAGATTCTAGAGAGATAGAGGTAGATCTTATGGAGAAGGTGGAAGATATGACAATCTTGTACAAGATAAGGGAAACTTTGAATGGAAAACTGATGAAAAAAGAAAGACTGAGTGGAAAGGTGGTAGTTCTTACTGAGAAGGTACTAGTTCTTACCAAGGAAGAGATAATTCTTACTCTAGAGGTGGTTTTTATGGTAATTATTGTAGATGTGGTAAGGAAGGGCATAGATCCTTGGATTGTAGACAATCTATTGAAAATGAACAAAGTAACAAAAATATTTTGATTCAAGGAAATCTTGAGGGTTCCCTAAGTGGACTTGAGGTTGGAGAAAATCGGATGGTAAAGAGAACTTTGTGTAATAAGATAGTTGACGAGGAACCTACCCTAAGGAGAGGTCTTTTCAAGACCATATGTAAGATGGAAGGAAAATGTTACAGAGTGATAATTGATTGTAGAAGTTCAAAAAATTTAGCATGAAAGAAGTTGGTTACAAAGTTGCACTTGTATAGGTTGAAGCATCCCAAACCCTATCATGTTTCATGGATCAAGGATGAGCACAAGTTGTTGGTAAGACACCATTTTATTTAAGTGATAAGAATTTGTGAGATTCATATCAAATTTTAGACAAAATAATCATGTTTCTAAAATGGATATTTAAGTACATGAAAAGGAATTATAAGTATCATATTTATTATCATGACATTGATGATGTTTGATTTGATATGGTATTTTTATTATGATATTTATTAAAAATCTTGATAGAGCAAGAGATCTTCAAGCAATTGCATTTTCTTATTGAATAGTCTAATAAAGTAGATGAGTAAAATCCAACTTAAAATAACTTTGTAGAAAATTGAAACAAATTCTATTTACAAATAGTATTACTAAAAAGGATGAATGTTAGTAATAGAGTTTCTAGTAACCATGCAAGTTATGCAACAATTTTATAAAACAACATACCAACATTGATATAACTTTTAAAATTAAGTTAGTAGAAGCTTATCTATGAGGTGATAATTTTGAAATGATGTTAATTGATAAAATGCATTTTTTGTATAGATTTTGTTTATATTGAAAAAATATAATATTTTAGTCTCTTTTTTTTTTGTGAAATTGATATGATTTGATTATTGATAGAATGTTAAGAAATGAAGTTACATGTGATTTCACTCTTTACATAGTAAATTCCAATATATTTTTAGAAATTTTTTATGCATTTATAACTTGAACCACTAGTGCATATATTTTTTTACGCAATTTGATAAATATACATTTTAAATTAAACCTTAAATTTTGCATGTACCAAAAATATCATTCTTCTAATTGTGTGCCACCATTGGTTTAATTTTTATGCAATATCAAATATATATATATATATATATATATATATATATATATATATATATATATATATATATATATATATATATATATATATATATAATCTTTACATGAAATATCTTCCCTAGTGTATTATATGTTTCTTAGATAATAGTTTTTTTATATATTTTAGTGACAAGATAATTAACTAAATATATGCATGATGTGTATATATGTATATACTAGTATGGATATATTAAATAAATCTATCTAAAGAAATGTAGATAGATATCCACTACAAAATAATTATAATTTATTTTACTATATCTAAAATTATTTATATTTCTTTAATATCCATTCATTTAGATTTTTAGTAAGTCAAGCTTTTAATTTTAATTTCTTAAAAAATTGATGATTTATATCTCCAAATATTATAATTTAAAAAAATATTTTATGTGATACTTATTAAATTATTTTTAAAAGTGTATCCTATTTATAACAAGATTTAAGTTTTTACATGTAGATGATTGTCAAATTTAACCTAAAAGAATAAAAGTTAACATTAACACGCTCACAGCTTCCCACTCCACCCATTCTGATAGGAAAATGCCTATCAACATTAATTATGTGTAAAAAATTGAATCCTACTTATATCAATACTAATTATAGACAATAAGTCTATTTCATAATATTGGAACATGAATAGGCCTGATTAGATTTTCCTCCTCTATTTCAAAAGAAAATGAATTAGTACAAGTAGATAAGATATAGTATAACGATATAATTTAATAATATAGATAATATAGAAATAATAACTATAATAAAAGGACAAATTTCGATCAAAGATACAAAAAGGAACCTATATTTAAAATCTAGAGTAGCATGTCTCAAACATGGGTGTTCGATGGCCTCCTCTGAAGTGGTCTAAAATAAAAGATGTTTTAACATGCAATTTTGAGACTGCCCTATTATCTCCCAAAAAGTGAAGTCAAAACAATAGGTTGGAGCACCACACAAATCAGTCCAAGGTTTTTCATCTACTTAATATATCTTGCTATCTAATTGTCTAGCATCTGGTTAAACGTTACATACTACATTAAAAGTGTTAAAAAGTTAAACAATTTTTTTTTGAGAAGCAAAAATATGATAAATTTTTCTTAATTTTTAGTTGTTTTCAATTACAAAATGATCATAAAGATTAAATGCTAAATTTTCAAAATAAAATGTGTATTTTCCATTTTTTGAAATTTGGTTGACAGTACACTTTAGCCGCGTCCTATTTTTCTAGCCTTTTTACTATCAGGGCACTCGTCATCAGTAATCCCTGTAATATTTGTGAAATCACTGGTTAACACAACATTTTGCAAATTTATACAACTTTAACGTGCAGACAGGCTGATGAGTGTCGTAGGCGGTGTAATGATCATTTGCTTCTCATAGCTGGAATCAAATTCGATATGGTTCAAACAGTCTTTCGTGTGCAACGTTCAACTCTATCCCAAATTCTACTCTCCTCGATCCTTAGTTCTACACGCTTTGATAGACCAGGTGTTAGTGGCAACCTAGGAATTTTCTTTTAGTTGGTAATCTGAAGAAAATTCAATGACTTTATCCTTGATAAGCCCGCTTCAATTAGGTTTTTCATCCAACAAATTATGAGAGATTGTAGGCGATGACAGCGATTGTCAGTAGGTAAAATTTTAGTTACAAGATCATCACATGTCCTCATTATTTAAATCCACTTATCTCTGCCATGGCAGTTTTGAAATCATAAAAAGATAAAGGAATAAAAATGAATCTCCTCTGCTGTATAGCTGGAAGTCAGGCACCCTGTTAATATCAAGTCCGTCATACTTAGACTACGGAGATTCATTCCTAGAAATCTCGGTAAGGTTTGAAGGCTTGGGCTTACACCGGAATTTGTGTCAAATTGTGGTTTTTTCGTAGTCAAGCTGAAGCCCTAGCAGAGAATTGTCGGAACTATCTTTCCGCTTCCCTAAAATGTATGTAAGTTTGCAATCCAGGGATTCATCTAAAATGGAATGGAAACATATTTCTCTGGTTTGAGCTAGGATCTTTTGGAATCCCTTTACTTCCTTCAATCAGAAAATGCAACTTAAATTTGCTGAATACCTATAATGAATGGAAATCCGAAGAATGGGAAAGTATAATAGAGATTGCAATTATTCCCAGCTTCTGAAGAGAGTTGTAAAGCTGGGCAGCCATTACAGTTTGTTTGACATCGGGGACACTCTGGTTGATGAACACGTCGAACAGTCTCGAAGAATCAACATCTCAATTTTTGACAGAGTGAAAACATACACTTGTATTTTCTTTGGAGAATATTTCTGAAATGCATGGAATATCTCTGAAAGAATCCAGAATTTCATTATTGAGATGGTGGAGAAGCATGAAATTATCTTTGACATTAAATTTCAAAATAAATGGATTGGTGTTACAAATGCATACAGAAGACTTGTGGAGTGTCTGGAAATCGCATACCACTATGGAAAACAAGGGCAATGAGAACTATATCTATCATAGGTGATTAGAAACGAAAGTTATATAGTTCTAGAAAAGTAGACAAATGAAGGGTGTCGTCTACTATGCTACGAGAATACACCTTTTTCAATGAAAAAATAATGTACTTAAACTATTAACACAACATATGGGTGCATATAAATTGCTCCCTAGTCATTGGCAATCGCAAATCAGTATAGCAAATAAAGGGATACTGATTCACCATTATTAAACACTATCATTACATAACCCTAGATAAGTGGACTATGGCCTAAACCCTCTCCATATATAATTGATGAGAACTAGTTCGATATTAGTGTGGTCTGAGCTTGTAGATTTAATTGTTCAACATGCTTGCACTATTAAAAAGTTCATTGCATATTCAAAACTTCATCGTCTTCCTCGGAAGAATCGAGGCAGACGACACACAAAATTGTCCTCCATTTGCCTCAACCTCTCCACGAAATCTTAGAATACAATCATAGGCAATACTTGTTTTTGTAGTAAAAATAGGACAAATGGCAGAGGGGAATCAATTGATTCCTGCCAAGACAGCTACGAGCACAATGGAGATAGAAATTAGAAAGGGACACCTTAAAATAATGCATGTATAAAGAAAAATAGTTAGGACACGTAATCTTCTTAATAATATAATACCTACTATATTACATGCTAAAGGAACCATTTGTGAATAGATCAACACATTAGTAAGCCAATGCATATCCATGTACTAAATTTGAGCAAGCTAATGAGCCTTTTTAAAAAAATTATAAAGTAGTCAAAACGGGTGAGGACCCAGAAACAAAATGTTGTAAAATAACTTAAAGTCAAAAACAATAACTACTTAATCTATCCCTTTCTTAATTTCAAAAAAACCATAATCAGAGTATCACAAAATCTACCACTAAAACTATTAGTAGCTATAAACATAATATATACAAAGTCTATAATATATCGTAAAGTCTAGAAAAGCACCATAAACATAGCTGACTGGGGTTGAGTATTGAAGAAAGAAACATAGAAAGTATTAGAGAGCTAGCTCTCTTTGTTCTTATCCTTTCCATCTAGCTTGTTGAGTAACAATAGCAACTAGTCATCGGCCAAAAACCTATATAAGGAATTAGTGGTGTCCACCCCTGCCACAACCATAAGAACCTCTTTCTCAGCATGAAGCAAGTGAAAGGTCAAGGTTGCCGATTGCATAAGCCAAAGCACAAACCTAGCCATATCATTGAACCTCTATTCCATGACATCCTGTCTCTCCTCCATCTTCCTAATGTTCTTCTCCAGGGTAGTATACTCTATCTTTTGGATCTAAGTTTCATCTTCGGGAGTCACCTAGGGGTCATTGTCCATGCCATGTTTACCTTTTGCATGCTATCAAGGAGGGGAGGTAAATGTGTCTCTCTTGTCCCCAAGCCTTTTGGATTTTTTAGGGGTCTTATTCTTGAAGATATCCAAAATATGGGATAACATGGTACTTAAGTAGCTATTAGTAGGACTAATCTTACCCCCCCTTTTCTAGTGATCATCACTAGTCATATCTTCTTCATCATCCTCAATGCACATCTTCCTATTAGCCTTATTGTTCTATATTTTCTAAGGGGTTTTGTTTTTTCGCAACCAGTAGAGTCTAAACTAGTAGGGCAATTATGTTTGGCCTTGGGCTCCTTATGCAATAGTTTTTCCTTATTCCTAAGGGACCTCCTCCCAACTTTTGTCTCCATATTGGAATAAAAAATATGGATGTCCTTCTCTATTTTAATTTTTTTGAGCATTTGGGGTAGGAATGGCTTAGAGCATTTGGTTTCCACAATGGACAAAACCTTGGTAGAGACTTGAGAGGTCGAGGTGGATATAGAAGGCTTGGGTAAAATAACTTGGACATTGATAGGCAAGGGAGGACAAAGGGAATTGTGAAAATTATAAAGCTTAAACATAAAATCCTAGTGAAGGACAATATAGGGTTTTCCATCCTTCATCTTCTTTATAACCCTGAGAATGTTGTCTTCCATAGAATAAAGAATGAGGTAGGAGAATGAAATGAGGTCATGATTTCTAAAAAAATCCAAGATTAGAAAATGGTAGTAGTGAAGAGTTTGAAACCTATCCTCAAGAGTGATACAACACATAATGGCATAACATACCTCTTTCTAGGGATCTAGCAGGGTTTCTCTCACAAACCCGCCATGATCATGAACCAGACTCTAATTAGGATGGAAGAGCTAGTTGAGACTAGCTTTGCATGAGACCCTTGTCTAATTCCCCCATTCCTTCACCTAAGGAGAGACCACCAACCTTCACAATGACCTCTTTGTTGATCTCAGACAGAGTCCCATTAACAATCGTCCTCCTATTATTCCATGAATTGATGAATTACATGGAAACAACCTCATCATATCCTTCAATGCATTACATGTAAGGCATTAATCCAACCTCATTAAGGTAAGTCCAAGGGTCAATGCAAGAAGTTCGGTCTCACTTTTGGCCAAAAAGTGGAAGTGTTTTTCCTATTTTTGAATTTTTTTGTCAATTGATGTCAAAATTTGAGGTATTTAGACATTAAATATTTAAAAACTCCAAAAATAAAATTTTTAGTGTTCAGAATCTAGTTTTTGAATATGCAATTTATTTGTGTACCCATATGATAGATTCTTTTTTTTTGATATGGATATTTAAAAACCACTTTTTCAAAATGCCTATTTCAGGACCATACCACGCTCATGTATGGACACCATAATTTGACACAAATAAATGGATTTTCGCAAATCCTTTGAAAGGGAGCTACCTAATACACCTAATATTGATCACAATATTTTACCATAATTTTTTATTAAATAATTTTATTATTATTAATTATTAATTGGCTATAAAGGTAAATTTTAAAACCTCTTGTGTACGGACTACATAATTTGATCAAAATCTCACTTTTTTCAATTTTTTTTTTTTAATAAAATGAATTGTATTTAGATTGATGACATATAAATTAATTTAAGAAAAATTATAAAATAAAAAAGTTATTAAAGTTTTAGTAAATGTCACTTTTTAACATTTAGGAGATAGTTTTGATTAATAAATAATGGAAAATTAGCAAATAAACTAATAACACTATAAAAAAAATTACATTTTTGGAATTAGAATAGTAAGACCTATAATGGGTTTTTGTCTCATCAAAAAATTCAATGGGGACGACTATAAAAAAATTATGACAATACTAGAAATTGTCGATTAAATGCCTTAGAAAAAAAAAAGGATCATAAAGGCATGGCTTGGTGGGACTAAGCCTATGCCATGCCTTTCCCTAAGGAAAAACCCCATGCAAAAGTCGAGTGCCATACCAAATTCCCACTCATGTCTCAAGAATTGGGCACCCGATTTGTAATTCAAAAATTGGGTGCCTGATTGCTTTCAACCGTTGTACATGATTATTTAAAAATTAGGTACCTGATTCTTTTTAAAATTGAGTATGCATTTCTAATGTACTTGTTGGGCCCCAAAAATTTCCCTATAGACCGAGTTTCAATGATTGAAATGATTGAATAACATTTTCAATCTGCAATAGCAAATTCTATCATACTTATTCTGTTTTCTTGTCCTCATACAATTTGCAAGCTACTGATTCAAATTCAAAATTAGTGCAAACATGGGATCAAAATAACGAAGAAAGAAGAAAAAAAGGGTTCTGACAGATGAGGAGATTGTAGCAAATAAAGAGAATGAAGCACGATGTCAACAAGAGAGAAGATAGAGAATTAGAGACTTGAACAATGTTTCAAAGGAGAAAGACATTGAGGATACCATGATGGATGAAGAGGTCAAAGAAGAGAACCCAATACAAGATAATTCAGGTGCACATTCTAATCATGCATTCAATATAGGTGTCTCCAAACCCTCAAATTTTCTCTCATGATGAAATTGGTGATTTTTTAGAAGTAGGTTATGATTTAAAAAATTTAGATTTTCTTCATGAGAAGCAATTGTCAAACGATCATGCACAAAAAAATCCAATTGAAATGCATGCCCTAAAAGAAATACCAAGAAAATTTGAAAATGATATTCAAATCCCAAATAATAGTGAAAATAGTAAAGTGTTTGAAAATAAAAATTGCATGAATGTAGACATAGAAACACCAACTACTGAACAAATATGTCAAAATGATAGTAAAGTGTCTAAACATAATTTTCATATTCCTAATGATTTGTTAGCTAATCTTGAAGAATTGGTTTCATGGAGACAAATTAGGACACATGCTAATAGATTATATAGGCATTTTTTTTATAATAAGAAATTTGGGTTTCAATGCTAGTTAATGTTGCAACTAATTAAAATGTCTAAAATGTGAAAAGTAATGAGAAGGTTGGGAATGTATGCAAAACTTAAGAATAAAAATGAGTCTTTAAAACAAGTTGTATCCACTATTGCTAGTGCCTTTGATTTTATTGGAAAGAGAAGTTGGTCTAAAGATAAGAATGCAACACGACGAGCAATAACAACAACTTTAGTTAACAAATCAACATCTGACAAAAGCTTGATTAGCAACATAAGTAGATATCTGAATGTAAATTGTAAGACTTTAGAAAGAGTTGTAAAGAGAAGGGTTAACTTTGAACCTGATCCAACAAATATTTTATCAACTTCTAGTGGTAGACTCTCGAGATGTGATATGAAACTTACTAGTGAAGTCAAAAGTTTGATTGAAAACTTTTGGCATGATAATACAAGAGTATAACCTAATTCAAGATATGTTCTTAAATTGAGAATTGGGTCAAAAATACATGATCCACATCCTAAACACCTTTTCGACAGGACTCAAAATGAATTGTTTAAATTTTTTGTGGATGGTAAGGTATTAAATATTACCATTAGTCAAAGATCTTTTGAAAAGTGTAAACCATGGTATGTAAGGATTAACGAGGAAAGAATCACATGTTTTTGTTAAACTCATATTCAATTTCATTACCATTATGATGTATTTCGATCTATACAAGGTACCATGCATAGTAAAGAAATGTTGCAGGAATGTGGTATAAAAATACCACCTCAAAATATAAAAGATTTCATATCAGGTTTGTTTTGTAAGCCACCTAATGATCAATACTTTCTTTTCAATGCGTGTCTTTCTAGTACATGTGATATGTGTGGCAATCTTTCTTTGTTAGATGAATGTTTGCATGAAAATTCTTTGACTACTTTTGGACAACAATTAGTTGAGGTAAAAAGATTCAAAACTATCGAATATCCATTGAAGGATGGGAAGATTGGAAGAAGGTGTGATATAGTTACAAATCAAGTTAGTTGTCATGCATTTATAGATGAGTTTAAGAGTGTGATCATACCAAAATATGTTAAACACTCTCAATATTCTAGATGGCTTGATGGGCAATTTTGCATGTGTAAGAATATATTTCCAATTGGTACTATACTTTCAATTGTTGACTTTGCGGAGAACTACATGCTTGCACTACAAGAAGAGGTACAATCACAATACTACAATTCAATGTAAGTAACAATTTATGTTCATATAGTTTATAGGCATGCACTTGATAGTACAGAGGAGGATCGAAAAATATTGAGAGAGTACCATTTTTATATAAATGATAATAAACTCCATTCATCTAAGTTTGTCCCATATTGTTTCAAGGTCTTTTATGATAATTTAAAAGAGAGACAAATTCAAATGACACAATATTGGATATGGTTAGATAATTGTATAGGACAACTCAAAAATGCTAAAATGTTCTATTGGTTGAGTAGGACACATAGGCAAACTAGCATCCAACATGTGTGGAGTTTTTTTGAGGCTGGACATGGTAAAGGAGAACATGATGGTGCTAGTGCATGTGTGAAGAGAGCCCTTAGTAGAGAGTAATTAAAATTTGAGGAAAAAGCTATATTCAAAAATGCACATGAGATTTTTGAATGGTGTAACAAATATTCATACACAAGATCAAGTCAGAACTCTATAATCAAATGTTTCTTCTACCTAGTTGAAGAAAATAAAATCCCTTCAAGATATGACTATGATACAATTAGTGGGTCAGCTAAATGGCATTCATTTAGGAGTTCAAATTCTAACACTTGGACTATATGGACTAGGGAGCTTGCTTGTTTTTGTCAATTTTGTCTTTCAGGTGAATGGGAAGAATGTGAGAATATATAATGGGTTGAAGATTGGTAACAAAGATCATTAGCAACTACCGACATGCATTTTGGAGATGATATAGTAAATGAAGGCCAGAATGTTACTTTTGCATTAGAAGACTATGATCGTATTTCAAACCTCGTAGAACCTAGCATGCACAATTTAATTAGATTTTTTTGTGATCTCATGCTTCAATTTATATAATCTGCATATGTACACTCATGTGATTAGTGTTTATGTACTTTATCTTATCTTGTAGGACATGTTTATGTTGTTGTTGCACCTAGTGATAACGACGAACATACTAAGTATTGGCTAGCTAGATGTGTGGAACCTAATAAAAAATTGACATGTCATCACATAGACAATGATGGTTTTGAGTATCGAATTGGGTCTGTTGTTGTAGTTGGCACCTAGCTACATAGATATCTAACAAGAAGAAATGGTTTTCTAGCATTTGAAGACTACTAAATTGAAAAGAAGATTTTACACTATTGTCATTTGGTTGTGGCAACAAATATCAAATTAGAAAGATACAAAGGGAGACTCACCAATAAGGTATTATGGACAATTTCAATGGACAAGTAGGAGACAATCATAGATGCATTGCAAAAGAGAGAGGATGCAGATGGTATAGTGGGATGACTACATTTAAATCAAACACATGTAAGTTTTTTCATTATTGTATTATTTATATATATATGTATTTATATAATTTAATTACATGTATCTTTGTGTTGTCAATACCAATTTAGAGAACTTATATATAACTCTTATTCAGGTCTCAATTAAAATTTATACAAATTTTAATGTTAAAGTGGATCGAACATCAACATCTTATGCAATTTCACATAGTAAGTACATAAAAATTACACATATATTTAAATAGCTCAAATACCTTGAATATTAATTTATGTGTATATTAACATGTGTTTTTCTTTTACAATGTTATTTTATAGGACCTCATTTGAAGAGATGTGTTGAACCAATTTTATGTTTTGAGTTCACTTCTATAAATATATCATTGACATTGTCTTACATATATTGTGAAATATGTTGTAAAAATTAATTAAAAAATGAGAGTTTACTTCTATTTGAAAGTTAAAGATATGCACTTGATAAATTGTAAATTAATTGTCAATTTAAGTAATGACCTCCTATTTTATTCCATTACTTTTACATTTAGGCATGTTTAAATTAATGTTTGTTTGAAGTTTCAAATTACTATTGATTGTAATATTAAAAACAAGTCACTTGTACATGATAATTTAAAGATCATTACTCATTGTATTGATCATATGTTAGATCATTACTCATTGTATTCATTGTATTGATCATATCTTACATTACGAAACAACACATTAAGATCACTTATGATATATTGTTAGGTACGTTATCCATACATGTGTGCCTTAAGGGGACATGGGAGTCCTAATAGGTCATAATAATTTCTATACATTTTAATAAGTCTTAATATCTTTACTAGCACATAATAGG